>BFEA01000914.1:321664-331682 GCA_003427395.1 Chara braunii | reverse complement strand
CTCTCTCTCTCTCTCTCTCTCTCTCTCTCTCTCTCTCTCTCTCTCTCTCTCTCTCTCTCTCTCTCTCTCTCTCTCTTCCCCAGCCCCCCCCCCGAAAAAAAAGATTGTGGAGGGCAGTGGACTGTGCATGGTGGCAACTCGTCCCGCACAGCCGGGGAGTGGGGACGAGGGATGGCAGCAGCAGTGCAAGACTCTTGGAGGGCAGTAGCAGGACCTATTGGTAGGTGAATTTTCCTTCCATCTGGGATGTCGGTGAAGTAGTATCTGGCCGATGATGTTTACATGATCTTAAGGCTTTCGTATCACCCGGCGATCCGGGGTGTTGGCCTGGCCGGAGGCGGTGGCCCTGAATGGAGATTTGTTACGTATGTGCATGGTCCAGGCTGTGACCAGTACGACAGGGAACAATCACCTTTGATGTTTATTCCATTAACAGTTTGTAGCGCGGGAAGATGATGCCTCCCTCCCACATCTTCTTTCAACTCTAATATATGGGAAGCCAAGCAACATTGATTACTCCCCAGTACAAGAGGTTCTTTCTCCTCAGCCCGTCTTGCCTTTGGTTGGTGGAACTTGGTGCAGTTGTGAAGTATTCAGATTTACCTCTGGTCACACTTCCCGTGCTTTACCAATCTCTTTGATATACCAGCACATCCACTTGTTTCTAGATCAGACTTTTGATGGGAATTGCAATCGATGGAAATTGCAATCGGGAGACAGTCGTGCAGAATCTTTCCGCCTCCTGCTCTTGTCTTAACCCCCTGTCTCCTGCTTACATAGCTGCTATCTACCCGAGTCATCCAGGCTTGCTCCGTGCTCGTTTTGTGTGCTACTGGGCCGTAACCGGTGTTTCCCTGCCTCACTCGAGTTCCTTGCCGTCCAGGATAATGCGCTCCTCCTCCGCGGGGGTGGGGTGGGCGTAGGGTAGGATAGCTAGCATGTTTTCTTGTGTGTCTATAAGGTTCTCCTCTTCCTCGCTGATCTCTGCGCCTTGATTGCAAGTGTTGCTGCTGCTGTTGTTGTAAGTGCGCTTTGCTTCTTTTATGTGTTTGTACCCCTCACATGTTTCAACCTTAGAATTACATCCGTCGCTTTTGAAATGACATCCATTGCCAGCAGTCATCTCTCATTAGTTTTGATCCGAAGTCTATCCGCGCATTTCCCTCTTCTGGGTGCTTTATTTTCATAGTATTCCCGAGATGGGGAAGCTCATCCGACTGTTCTTGGGGTTACAATTTTGATCATCCTTCCCATAACCGATCTCACAGCCATTCTATTAACTGTGCCACGATTGTCCAGACCGGTACTCTCAGTACCATAATCAATGATGTCCTTGCCTTCTCCTTTGATTCGTTTTCATCCTTCGCCTCCTTCGGTGGCTCTGGCAAAGATTAATCCTTCGCCCCCTTTGTTTGCAAGGGTTAATCGAGGTCTGAAAAACAAGGTGTATTGTTCACCATTGAGTTCAATAAACAAGGTATAATACTATAATCTTTACCATCGAATTCAATGAAGGCATGATCTTTTGTTGAATGACCAGGATTTTCACCATCTTGAGGTCTCTTCGAGTTGTATAAGACGGGGCATTTTCTCCCCACTTGGTTAAAGCACCAGTACATGGGCACCTGGGCCGCTGGCCTGACACCTTGAATTCTGGAATGCCGAAACGAAATCGCGACCGCCGATCCAATTTATTAACGGCAGGCCCACCGTTTGACGTTTCGGCCTCGTTTTCTTGCGGCGACAAGTTTCGGACTGCAAGGCTGGGGCCGTGTACTATCGTCTTCACCCGAATAGAACACCTGGTCTTTATCGCTGTATCTAGACTGAATGTTGCCTCAAATATAGAACACCTGGTCTTTATCGCTGTATCTAGAATACCTGAAGATGGTAGTGGTTTAACTCTCTCTCCCCCTTTCAATTGCCCTTCTTGAGGAAAGAAACCTTCTTCAAAGGACCTGATTAAATCTTCTTTTGCGTTTGAGATCATAACCTTTGCTTGTGCTTTGAAGAAC
Organism: Chara braunii; assembly: GCA_003427395.1. Classification (NCBI taxonomy): domain Eukaryota; kingdom Viridiplantae; phylum Streptophyta; class Charophyceae; order Charales; family Characeae; genus Chara; species Chara braunii. Next base: position 329,667 of record BFEA01000914.1, on the reverse strand, counting down.
TTGCTACCACCTTTCCCCAAATAGAGCATACAGCCATTATCTCTGGACTGAAGATGGGGCCAAATACAGCTGGAATGCCCGGGCATTCGGTTTTAGTCTTTTAGACGAAGAACTTAATTGCATGCCATGTAGCTTTGGCCGGTTTCTTCACACTTGCTCGAACTCTTCGTTGAATTTCAGAGTTGCCTTCTCTTCTGTCTGAATCTCTTCCTCTTCCGGCATTGCATCCGGGAGATTGTTCCCCCAGTAGCACTCATGTGACATTTTGGTTATTTCCTCGATTGTCAGCTTGTTAGTGGGCTGTCCCCTTTCACCGGTGTGGGTCTCCATCAGGATCTGGGCAAGGGGTGTTCACCCTCTGTCCTCATTCTGATTTCAATGCTTTGGCGGGGAGCGCTTTTCAAGTGAATTGCAAACGTGACTCTCAAACCAGCAGTACTTCGCCCAACTATTTTTCTCTCTGACTAATGCAGCCATTAGCATGGGGCAAGTTTCGTTGGTCGGCCCACTGGAGCAAAATGTGGTGGTGCCGGCCAAAAGGAGGGCCCTTCCGCTTCTTCTTTTGTTTTTGGCTCACAGGGCGTTTTGAGCCTCGGGAAAAAATAGGCTCGGAGGTGGTTTAAACCACCAGTACTTCCTAAAGTTGTCCTCGTTAAAAAGCCACAATTTTAGGAAACGTATACCCAGTACAGGAGTGCCCAAATTCATCCGACTAGAAACAGTTTCTACCTTTTTTTTTTTTTTTTTTTTTTTTTTCGTCGGGCCGATAGCGGGGCCAAGTACTGGTGGTCTAACCTACTCGTTTCCTCTCTGGGTGAGATGCACAAATTGGGACCCCTCTCGAATGGGTTTTACTGGTGCCTTGTGGGGGCTTGGAACTGAACCGACACACTGATTAAAGGGTTTGGGGTCTGCATCTGTCCCTGCTCTTTGGATACTCTGTGGGGCCGGTCTGGTATTGCCTAACTGTAACGACGAAAACCAGCGTTCATCATACTGGGCACTACTGCTGTCACCCACATAGAACGCGTAGTCATTGTAGCTGTGTTTGGGGCAACTATCGGTCCAGAGGCAGCAATAATGATCTGGCGTTCTTTTGGATGATGGCGGTAGGATTGGTGGTGCGTCTTCTGACAATGGTGGTGCGTTGGGACTGCTCATCGGTGCAGCTACCGGCTTGACGGATCCACTCCCTCTACTTCTCAGTTTGGATCGAGTGGTCTTCCTGAACCCCTGTCCCGACAGATGATTACCCTTACTCTTTAGGTAGATGAGACGTCCTATGGCGAGCAACGTTCCTAAAGGCTCGTTCCCCACCACTATGAAAACCTTGAAAACCCGTGAGTTTCAAGGCCGGCCTTAATGCCGAAAACTTGATTAATTTACCCTATCTCCAGTTTTCGTTCCATGTGCCCTTTAACAGACCCTTGAAATGGCTGAACTACAAGAATGGTTTGTTTCGTGAGTAACACGGCCAGCCCCTATTTCTTTGGCGAGCAGTGTGGAGAGTTTCCACCCTTGAAACTCAAGGCGCCTTTACGGCCTTCACCAGAATACAACGTACTGTCGTTATTGCTTTCATCTAGACTCAAACTTGCTCCAAATACAGCTATAATGACCATACGTTGTATTCGGCTGAAGACGGAAGATTTCAAGGGCAGTTTCTTTGTTCTTTTTTCCTCAAGGGCAGTTTTGCCCCTGGCGCCACCACCCGTGCCCCGCCACCCCCCCCGCAAAAAAAAAAAAAAAAAAAAAAAAAAAAAAAAAAAAACCACTAAAATAGTTACAGGCTGCCCGTAGAAACGGGCGCCTGTCACGAACTCTGGGAGTTGCAGCTTCCAGCTTCTCAAGTAAGGGCCACGTGGCGCCGCTTTTTTTTTTTCCCTTTCTTAAGGAATATCACCCTTCTTCCTTTTCCCTTCTCAGCTAATCTGATTCTCTCAGTAGTTCGGTGTGCCCTCACGTGACCCTCAGAGCTACAAGGTGGACGCGCGTGTGCGTAACATCGTATCAACTATCTGACTCGCAAGTGGAGAAGGAAGAGAGGACTGATTGTCCACCAAATGGCAGGGACAAAGGACATAACGTCCCAACTTTAAAAACACAGAAAAAAAGAAAAAGGGAAAAAAAAGAACAATTCCAAGAGTCCTAGCACGTGGAGCCTTGGACATTAAGTAGCGATGTTGGAAAACACAAAAAGAAAAAAAGGAAAGGAAAGATAAGAACAAGGTGCCCCGTCACATCCAACCTTGCCAGATTGACACACTGGCTGAACAGATGAGGAGTGCGACCAAGTGGAACCTTGCCTCTGCTAGACAGATTGGCACACTGAGGACCTCGCTCCACTACACAACACTCTGCATGCATTTGGACGTTTTCGGGACCCGATACGTTCAGAATGGTGTACTTGTCCAAATGTGCCTGGTCCAGAAAGCGTCCACATGCATGTAGACATCGTAGAGTGTTGTGTAGTGGAGTGAGGCCCAGACTTAACTCCCTATTAACTTACACGTAGAATGGAGGCACAAGACTGATGCAAGGGGACATGATAAATAAAGGACAAAGTCAAAGACAGAACATTTACAGATCATCTCACCGGGAACAAGGTCCCACTTGCACAGACTAGGAGATATCATTAGCCATTGATCGCCTTTATCCACTCACATACCTCTTACTCTGTGAAAGCTGGGCCCTTTTACACTCCCGGATGGCTCCTGTGAAAGTTGGACTCACTATACCTCACAGGTGGCTTCCATATGGTACTAATAGATGGGGCAGGTGCCAGGTAAGGAAAAACTGCCAAGATCCCCCAGGTTCTCTCTCTCTCTCTCTCTCTCTCTCTCTCTCTCTCTCTCTCTCTCTCTCTCTCTCTCTCTCTCTCNAAAAAAAAAAAAAAAAAAAAAAAAAAAAAAATCAAGGCCGAGCCCTCGAGTTTCCAAAGCCAGCCTTTGAAACAGAAAATGTGAAAACGCTTGCTGACGTCATTAGGGAGGGGTGAAATGGTGTTTCATAAGAATCGTAACTTTCCTTGAGTTTCACCGATTTCCCTCATGAGCTCCTACCCTGGCAGGTAAGGACTTGAAAACAACAATTAGGAGTTCTCCAGATTTAGGAACATCATCATTGTTTACTGGCGAACCGTACTGTTTATATTTTAGGCCCCATGATTCCGCTTTTTTTCTCTTTCTTCTTCTTTTTTCGCCCCCTCTAATCATCTGACTGGAGCCGCAGAATACCTGTATTAGTCCCAGGGATGCGTCAGTTTGGAGAAGTCGTACCTTGATTGCGACTCGCTGTTTTGTCCAGTAAGAAGGGAGTGCCTTAATTCAGTGAGAGTTTGTTTACATGGCCATCCACAGTTTATGGGCGTACCGTCTTCCCCCGAACACAGCGCACCCTTATTTTGGCTGCACCTGACCTGAAATATAGCTTGTATACAATCATTATCAGCTCGTGTTATATTCGGGGGAAGGCAGTAGTCCCTATTGGAAATATGAAGTGGCCTACTAGCCTCTATTGGAAATATGAAGTGGGTGACTATGGGCCTCGCTGCACTACTCTCGACGTGCACAAAAGACAAAAAAGATGGCAATGTATCTTTCTATGTTCTAGGGTTTGATTCAGTCTCATTTTGCACATTTGGAGAGGAGTGCAGTGAGGCCCTATGGCAATGAAAGTAAACTGGCAATCCCGACCATTGAACATCTTTCAATTGTCATGGTCACACAGAGGGTATCAGTCAAGTCCAGGCATCCTTATGGATGGACCCCATAGGCTCCAGAGGTGGTCTCGAATGACCTTTCAATTTTTTTTTTCCCCACCTTACCTTATTGCCAAAAATCGCTGATGAAGAAAGCATCCTGCGAAACAAAAGACACAAAAGATGGCGATGTATCTAAGACTATCTATCTATGTCGAGCGGTGGATTCAGTCTCAATTTTAACTAAGGACATACTGACATGGGGACCTAATGACCTAAAATACCAAAATTTGAGGCATTTTTTGGGTCACATTGGAGAGGCCCGCTACCCAAATGCCTCAAATGGTGACCCTTCTGTCAGCGCTCTGCGGGGCTGCCGGAGGACCCTCTCCAGAGGTGGTCTCAAATGACCTTTCAATTTTTTATTGTTTTCCCCATCTTACTGTATTGCCAAAAATCATCGACGAAGAAAACAGCCTGCCAAACACTAGGGAGAGATCCGGGTTGGTTGGTGTTTCCCCGTACTGTACATAGGGCCTCGTTCGACACCACTTGAACTCAAGGGTCGAAGGAAAATTCTTCGTTCGACCCCACCCTAACCTGGCCGCGGAGTTGTTTCTACTCTCCGGCTCTCTAGTGCTAGCCCTCGAAACTCAAGTGCTGCCGGGGCGCACTTGAGCTCAAGGTACCTCTCCCAGGAGCCTTGAGTTCAAGTGCCAGCGGATACTGCCAGCACTCCAAGTGGGGCTTTTTTTTGTTTTTCTTTTTTTCCAAAAGGCGATCCTGGTCCAGGATTGGTCAAGCCGTGGCGTTCGGTTTCAATTGCGGCCGTTTCAAGTATTTTGTGAAGTGCACATGGAATGAAGATTGCAGTAAGTATTTTTTAATCATGATTTTCGGGTTAGGGCGCACTTGAGACTCTAGAGTTCTCTAGTGGTGTCGAACGAGACCCATAGACTAGCGAGGGGATGAGATAGACACATACTACCAAGAAGATGAGATAGATGAGAGAAGAATATAGCTTGCTTTAAAAAAAAAAGATGGCAATGTATCTATCTATGTTCCAGTGGTGGATTCAGTCTCAATTTTGCACATTTGGAGAATAGTGCAGCCAGGCCCATGTACGTTTCTTACGTTATTTTGGCGTGTAAGACAAAAAAAGAAATTCCATCCACTCTTTTTTTCCTCACCTGTGTGACTACGCACCCTTGCCCCGAGGGAGAAGTGTCAGTGCCGTGACTGTGTCCTTTCTGGACAAAGTCCGCCCATGTGACCACATGAGGACCTAAAGTCCCAAATAGGCCTACCGAAACGCCTCAAAATTTTGAGACTATTGGTCCTCGTGTGAGTATGCCCTAAATCTTGAATTCCAACAATCTATGCAGAGCAAACCCTAAGCCGGCCTAAACCGGCCCCTACTGCAAACAGATCCTCTCATTAAAAAGGATATTGTCAGCGGAGCCTAACGCAGCCCCCTGAGACCTCACCAGGTCTTGTAAAAAGTCCTGTTGTTCTTCGTCCAAGTTCATAGAAACCATAAGTGGCCTTTGGCAGATCAAACCTTATACCACCAGTACCTGGCCCAGCTATCGGCCGCGGCGCTTCCCGTACACGCGCCGCGCCATTTGGGCTTCGGCCTGCTGGACCGCATTGGCTGGAGGCCGCAGGCAAAACGAAAAAGAAAATTGCGACGGCGGTTCGGCAGGACTTGGCGCGCAGCGTGCTGGGAGGCTCGGATTCAATAGCTGAGCGAGGTACTGGTGGTTTATGGCGAGATCCCACTGGCTAAAACGATTGGAATAAGTGTCTGAATCTGGACGTGTTTGTGGAGAGGTGCAAGAAACTGTAATTGATCTGTTTTTCTTCATCTCTTCCTGGAACGCGTCCTGATTCAGACACTTATTTTAATCCTCTTTGGCAGTGGGATCTGGCCCTTAGTCTGGCGCCAGTCCGCTTGTACAGTCCTGATCTTTAAGTTCGCCAACGTGGTCTTCTTTCTTCGTGATTTTCGTTGTTCGTGATGTTCCCTTTGTCCTTAGCAACAGGGTCATGCTATTCTCCCCATTAGAAGATCCTCTCTCTCTCTCTCTCTCTCTCTCTCTCTCTCTCTCTCTCTCTCTCTCTCTCTCTCTCTCTCTCTCTCTCTCTCACCCAACCTTGAAAGCGCTCTAATTTACTCTATCGTACTGCAATCTTGAAAGCACTCTAATTTACTCTATCATACTGTACGCTTAATAGTTTACTCCCACATATACTACAGTGTCGCCCTATCTGAACTGTCCTGAAATGTTTCTCATCGTTGACCTTTCTACCGTTTCAGACCCATTCTACACCTTTCCCAATCCTGCAGTTCCTACAGGTTTAGTAACTCTAATATTTTCTACCGATTGTCCCGCCTAAACATTGAAATCTTACCCATTGTCTATCTTTCTCGATCCTCTCGACCAGGGTAGCTGGCGTTCGGCCGGGGCGGAACGCTAGGGACCCAAACAACCGAATGTTTGCGCCCACCCCCCAGCCAGAATTCGGCCGAACTCCAGACTTTGTTTTTTTTCCAAATGCATTGCGAAGGTGGTGTTCTATGTAGTCATATATTTTGAAAGAAAATTATTTGGGTGGGGGTGCAAGTTGCCTGCCGAACCACTGGAAGGGCCCCCCGTCAGGTGTGTGTGTGTGTGTGTGCGCATGCGCGCAGGCGGGGGTGGGCGACCCCCCCAACACCAATCAATCAAGCAATCAAGCAATCTTTAAAAAACGGTATAAAAAAAAAATGTGCTTAAGCCGCGCACGCACACGTGTGTGTGTGTGCGACAGGGGGGCGCCAATCAATCAATGAATCAATCTTTAAGAAAAAATGTTCAAAAAAAAAAAAGCGTTTTCATCGTGCGCGCGCGTGTGTGTGCGCGGTGGGGGCAACCTCCCCACCAATCAATCAATCTTTAAAAGAACGTAAAAAAAGAAAGTGCTTCAGCGCTTGTGTGTGTGTGTGTGTGCGCACGTAGAGTGGGGGGCAACCGCCCCGACACCAATCAATCAATCAATAATCTTTTTTAAAAATTTGTGCAGCGTTTGTGTGTGTGTGTGTTTGTGTTTGTGTGTGTGTGCATGCACCGGGGGGAGGCGCCCCCCCCCAACCAATCAACCAATCAGTTAACTGCTTTGATTGATTGATTGATTGATTCAAAACGTTAAATACCGGGGCGCCTCCTGTATTTGGTGCACTTTTCAGTCTAGATACAGCTATAATAACCGGGCGTTCTATTCGGGTGAAGTTGGTAGGGTCAATGGGTATAGGGTTCAGGGTCAAACGAGGCGATTTGTGCCCATGTGTGAGAGACGGTCGACTCTTGGCAAATCAAGAGTCGGACCCGACATGGGAAAAGAAGACAAAGAGTCAGTGATTTGTCGGCAATCAACCACAGCGGCCATAGATGAGATGTACAATCAAAAGTCTGTCTGCATTTGTGGAAGAAGATTCCGGGGCCTGCTGGGTCTAAGGGACAATGAGGCAGCAAATTTGGGCCGCTCACATTGAGGAAAATCTCCAGCGTCAGAGGAGGCAAGCTGAGGCAGGCCGGTCAACGCTACAAAAGGGCGGCCTTACTTGAACGGAGTAACGGATTCCGACCATTGATCTTGTTATTGACACCCTCACTCTAAGCGCCTTGCCACACCATGCTAGAGTGGATCGAAAAAAAGAAAAAAGGCGAAACGAAGAGCACACAGAAAAGAAGAAGTTGAAACGAGGGAATTAGAGAAACCAAATTTTGCCACCGGACCTGTTGGAATTTTTTCTAACCAAAGAAATAAATTTGACTTTTGCAAGTCGTCAAAGCTTTTGTCAGTCTCGAATTTCGAGAGGTGCTCAGCCTGCAACAGTTCTCATTTCTCGAGTCCTCCGCGTCCCCTACAACAGTACCTTGAAGTTTCGAGAGTAGGCACAAGGCTGCTACCGACTGACTGACCAGCCGACAAGGACGGGTCCTTTCGTCCGGGGTTTGTGTCTTGCCTCAACTGGGAAATGGCCATAGTAGCCGATGGTACTTCATTTGATCATCGTAGCCTTGTGCATTGGGCCCGTTGTTAGGGGAAAAGAAGAAGAAGAAAAATACATCCATAATGAACGGAAGTTGTGGTACCAAATATTTATGGAGGGCGTAATTGTGCTCAGACACATCGATGGGGTCGTAATTACACTCTAGAGTGAGTGTGCTCTATAGGTATACCCACACTAAGACTATTTGATGTGTGTGTGTGTGTGTGTGTGTGTGTGTGTGTGTGTGTGTGTGTGTGTGTGTGTGTG
>BFEA01000914.1:243434-254968 GCA_003427395.1 Chara braunii | reverse complement strand
AAAAAAAAAAAAAAAAACACGAAATCCAAAAAATCCGAAAAAAAAGCTATGTTATGCAGAAAAATAAACTGAACAACTTTTGCCTCAGGGTCACATCGAAATTCTTCACCAAATTTAGAATAAAAAATAAAATTAAAAAATAATTCTTTTATTTTTATTTTCTTGGCCCGGCCGGGCAAGTCACCCCGGGCCACTCTGGTACCCTAGATTCTGCGATCATATGAATACCGATGGAACTAGATTTTGTAGCAAAACATGATCGAATAGGATAGGATCATCTGATCCGATCCGATCTGATCCAGGTTCAACTGTGCTCATGCAAGTACACCACGAGTAAACACTGAAAGTTGCTTTGCAAAAGTACACACAAAGTACAAAATGTACGATGATTGCAGTACGGTGGCGGGTAATGGCTCCCCTCAAGGGGATCTCCAACAATCATCAACCCTCGTCAACCCTCGTCAACAACCGAGCATTCCACCCACCCACCTCTGCCGTTGACCCGCTAGCATCTCCACAGTGGGTTCCCAACATAGGATCCGATCTGATGCAATGCAATCCAATCCGATCCGATCGGATCTGATGCAATGCGATCCGATGCGATCCGATGCGATCCGATGCGATCCGATCCCATCCCATCCGATCCCATCCGATCCGATCCGATCCGATTAAGTCAGATCAGAGGAAATCAGCTGATCTAATCGTATCAGATCCTTTGACGGTTTGACCCAGTTGGTACACCCATGAGCTGTTGAATTTACAGACGCGAGTTTCAAGTTCCCAATGGAACCAGACGAGTAGAAGTGACTCTGAATTTACCTGGGGACGGTCAGTTCAAAGATGATATCTCAAGGCGATCACCCCTTATAACAAAAGAAGAGAGAGAGAGAGAGAGAGAGAGAGAGAGAGAGAGAGAGAGAGAGAGAGAGAGAGAGAGAGAAGATCGTTTGATCCAAGTCCGTGATCAGACTGGATCAGCCCCTTCTTTGATCAGATGAGATGAGATGAGATGAGATCAAATCAGACCAGATTAGATGAGATCAGATGAGGTCCTGCAGTGGAGCTGTGGTCTGCGTTTTGCTGTCACATATCAAGTCCGATACTGATATTGGAGTGCTTTGATGAAAATGGTGCCATCCCATCTGGGCCTGGGTCCAATCAGGTGCCGTCATCCACCAATACACAGGCGCTATCATTGTTCAGAAACAACAACAAAAAAAAAAAAAAAAAAAAAAAGAAAGAAAGAATTTCCATATTATATCCTGAGCTGCTCATATGTCCTGGACACTCAAAATGAATGTTTTTTTTAAATGAACATCCTGTGAAATCCTGCCTTCCATTTGTGAATGATTAATCATGTGCGCTGTCCAGAGTTTTCTCTCCCTTTCCTTTTTATTTTCAATATTAATGCAGACGCTCCATTCTATTCGCACGAAGCTACACTTCTGAAAAAAATGGTGGTACCACAGTCCAAATCAGGATAGAGAACATACAGTGCTGGAAACCGGTTCCAGTGTCCTGTTGGAGAAAAATTATAACGAGAATGAAGATTATAATGAGAACGAAGAACCCTCTTTTATTAAACGGCAAAGCTTCCCTCCGTTATGCTAAGTCGTTATAGCTGTATCTGGGGGAACGTTCAGTCTAGATACAACAGGGATCCCTGACCGGAGGCATTGATTACGCCCTGAACGGAGAGGAGGATTGACCACCAACCTACCATCTGCCCATAATAGAGTGCAAGGTCATTATATGATTATGTTATGAACTTGGTTGTCTGACGAATTCTTTCGCCACTCACACACAGACAATCTCATACATGGCCATACATGCATAAGAGAAGGGGAGAGAGGGGACAGAGTCCAAACTGCACACAGGTGAAGATAAGCAGCAGAAGACAAACATGCACAGATGGGGAGAAGACACACAGTGTTTCTCACTCTCTGACACAACTCCCAACAACCAATCACAAGAAAGAACCTGCGAAGATCACAATTGAAAATGACACTGATGATGAGCCACTCATACAATTATCGTAACAGAGTTTGTTCCAGTATCTCGCCACACTCAGAACTCACCCCCACTCTCTATCCTACACCCAGTTAGTAGCGCTGCATCAGAACAGCCTCTCAGAGGCCAGCGCCAACCTCCGTGATGAAGAACAGGTCCTGTGATGAAGTCTTCAGTGCCGATGGACAACTCTGACGAAGGAACAGGCAGCTATGGGTGCCACCACCCACGAACAACCACTGTAGAGCCTCGATACCGCCCTGCCATACGCAGATACCCCCAGGGGTAGATGCGCTGAGGATGCCCCAGCTATGGCAGACTCAGAGAGGGCCGGCTATGGCTGCTGTCACGGTGCGTCTCAGGATGCCGCCTGCAGACCAACACCGCCACCAACTTGCTTGGCTTCTCCAATGCTGCTTCGCGAGAAATGAACTGCCAAAAGTCCTAAACCTACTCGGCCTGTCCTCTTTCTAGATTCTACCCTAGACCTACTGGATCGAAACTGCTCTACCGGTACCGTTTCGACTTAGGGCCTCTAGGCCCTTCCCAGCTACGGGCTCTACCCACTGTAGGCCCTTAGGGCCTCTATGACGTCGGGGAAGACTGGGCCTGCAATCGCAGGGCCGGAACCGGTCTATTTTTAGAACAGCATATAGGCCTCAGTGTGACCCAAAACTCTGCACGCACACACAACAAAGCACGCTGCAAAACACAACAGGCACACGCAACAGGGTACAACCTCGCCGTTAGTCACGGCAGCAGAAATCAGCACGTCATTGCACCTCAAGGCGTTAAAAAAAAAACACAGCAACAGCACAGACAACAAAACACAGAAAACACAAAATCACGAATTTAACCTACGACGCGACCAGACTGAGGCAAGCCCCAGGCTTTGCCCTCAGCCTAATGCACAGTCCACTGAGAATCTGCAGGTTTCATTACAATTATAGCAGTATTTGGGGCAACTTCCAGTCTAGATACAGCAGTAACAATTTGTGTGTTCTACTCCCCGGGCGGGGGGGGGGGGGGGGGGGTTGGCGCGGGGTGTGGTACCAAGTCTGTGTAGCGAAAGCTGGACTTTGTTCCACTGTCGTCACCCGAATCGAATACATGGCCATTACCCAGTCTCCTGCTGTACTCTGTGGCCGCTCTCTTTATTTGTAATGCAAGTTGATCTTTCGTTCACAGTTTAAACAAACAAACAAACAAACAGAATGTATGTTTACTAGGGTCATGATGATTGGACTCATTATAGTTCTATGAACTTGTATCTAAATCTAAATTGAGAGTTTAATAGACTGGAAGTTGCCCCAAATACATGCATAATATTAATGACCGTACGATGTAAGCTCTCTTAGGGGGTAGACGTATGTCAGACTCTGTGTTCTATCCCAGAACGGTTACCTTCGAAAGAATAGAAACTTAGTACAAAGGATCAAATTTTCTGTGCCTCAGAATTTTCTATTTATAGAATCTTCTGCAATCAGACTCAACGCTGGACTTGCTCACAACATGCACACTTGAGAACCGATGGCAAACCAAACTCTTCCAACTCAGAAACAACAATGAACTTGCTCTTAAACTCTGTTCAGAACAACAGTACAACTTGCGGCTATGGCCGCTGAACACTGTCTCTACCACCAGCCTCACTCTCCCTCACTCTCACATGCATGCACGTACGAGGATCACCCTGAATGTCCACGCTGCACAGCCACTCACACTCTGTACACTCTGTCTACACCAACAGCCGGGCGGCTATGGCCGCCGTCGTCTTCCTCCTTCTAGCTATGGCCGCCGGTGTCTCGCTTGCTGGTTCGCTCCGACCGCTGTCTTCTTCACAGCCCACTTCCTCTCCGGGCACCTGCAGACCTCCACGCACAAGATACCAAGGCAGCTCTTCCGCATGGCACACAGGCGAATGAATGCATGGCTGGACTTTGCCTCTTTATTTATACCTCTTCGGAGGTACCCGGGCCTGCCTCAAAACGTGTGGGCCTGGGCCAAACCGCATGGCCCAGGGAAGCTTCCAGACGTTTGGCCTTCTGCGGCAAAGCGTGTGGAACCCACCACGTAGTCCAGAACCTTTTCCACGTGCAGCCCCTACCCTTGGTACTTGCTGGCTGGACTGTCCTACGACCTTCTAGACTATACAGACCTACAGACAGATTCCAGTCCTCAACAGACTTCGTAGAGACTTCTAGAACAGACTTCCTAAGCCTATGGGTAACAGACCTAGCTGCTAATCTACAGACCTAGGGATGAAGTCCTACTGTCCGACCTATAGACTAGCCTAGGACGTAGGGCAGGTCTAGGGATCGAATCCTGCTCAGCACACAGGGTCTATGTACAGGTATAGGGTAGGTCTAGGGATCGAATCTCACTCAGCACAGGGGATCAATCAATGTACAGGGTTGTGGCACAGGTCTAGGGATCGAATCTCTGTGACTGCAATGTCAGGTCAGCTGGGTGAAACCGTTTCACTTCAGAACTTAGCTCAGAGAGCAGGACTTAGGAAAAAAAAAGAACTTAGCGCAGAGGCTTGGCAAGGACATAACTCAGTTTATAATACTTAATACATTATTATAAACTGAGTCAACACAAAACTCTTGTGTGTTGCAAAATTTCAGCTACGGAGCGACCCGTTATGCTGTGGAGCGACTTGTTATGAGGGTGACCTGCCTAATATCCTCTATCCCCTATGGTTGAGGGGTATTGTCGTGCCATGTGGAACCGTCTGGGACTGCCGACAGTTTTGCTGATTTGCCATGCAGAATGAAAATTTGTTTATTTTGATGGTGTTGCTGCTCATCTGTGAGCCATTTTCACACCTTGAGTAGAACATGAACATTGGCAGAGGCCTACTATGACGGGCTTGATAGTATCGTGCCACTGCCCACGTTAGGCCTGCTGTTCTTGACGACCCCTGCCTGCTTTGTTCCCCCCTGCTGCACACTTACCCCATCTTGGTCATGGAGTAGTAGGATTGGTGCTATCAATTCGGTAGATCTTGTAATTAAAGGGGAAAAAATTGGTGATGATTTGGTCTGGGATTCGTCGCTTTAATTCCGTTGTAGGCTTGTAGCTGTTGAGCGAGCCTAAGGCGATCTCTGCTGGCATAGTAATTAGTATTTTAGTTTCGTAGTCCTCTTACTGGACAGTGATTTTGGCATGTGTGTGCATAGAGGATCGGGCGGGGGGGCACATCTGAGATGATGGGCCTGATGCCGCAGCCCACATCAGGTCTGTCGTTCCTAGATGCGCTTCGCCTGCTGGGCTTAACAAGCTCGACGTTGCACTAAATTAGGGCATACAGTTGTTTTTTCGATGCTTAGGTAACTAAGGAGTAATTAGTGAAAATTTCAACATTAGATCACTGACAGGGTCGATTTTCACATTAGATTAGGGTTATCAAATAGGATATGACTGAGTGTACAACTTCGTTGAATTGGCAACTACCGTCTTCACCCGAATAGAACACCCAGTAATTATCACCGTATCTGGGCTGAAAGTTGTGCCAAATACAGCTATAGTGACCGGGCGTTCTATTCGGGTGAACACGGTAGCGTAGACTGGTAAGATGTCTTTGTTTTCGTTGTTTTTTTTTTTTTTTTTTCCCATGTGCGAGGATCCGGGTCCTTGGCAGGCCTAAGGGGCCCCTGCGTCAGATGTGCCTGCCCTAAGTGAAAGCGGGCCTAACAAATCACGAGAGGCGCTCCTCGACTGTCAATTTCGTATTTGGGGTCCAGGCAGTTGTGACGCGCCAGTTGGTTGAGGGAAAACACAGGCCGAGCAGCAAAGACCTTCCACGGTCTTCCGGGCTTTTCCGAAGATGCAGGCCCTGGACAAGAATCGCAGCCTCATACACAGACAGTTGGGAGACCGAACTGAACGAGACCCAGTAGCTGCAACAGAGGCGCAACCACCTGGCGCCTACCGGAAGCTTCTGGGCCGAGGCCCAGGGCAGTCAAGATGCGAAGGCAGGCAGGCTCTTTCCATATAGGAAAGAGCTCGCTGCCTGGAAGGGCATTCAGCACTTGCATGCTGGCGGCAGCGCTGCTGGAGCGGACGTTCGTGGGATGCTGCTGGCGCTGAGAGGCAAGGTGCTAGTGCGTGCGGTCGTGCAGGGAGCAAGGCGCTGCTGAGGGCAGTGCCGTAGCCCAGCCTCCATAGCTGGAGGGGCTTGGACTACAGTGAGGCGCAGGGGTGGTCTTCGGGTGTACAGAGGAAAGATGTGGGTGTAAGTCAGGGGAGAGAGAGAAGGATGATGATGAGGATGATGTGAGGGCACATACCTGGTATTGGCGATGGTCAGGTTGCCGGTGAGAAATTTGTGGTTGGTGGCAGCATTATGAGGTACGTTGCTCTCTTCCATATCTACCCTCTTGATTACTTCTTACCGTGAGGAAGTGAGTTTTGTCTTGAGAGTCCTCTCAATGTGAGGTGTCGCGAGCGCTCAACCTTGAGAGTCGACATTCTTCCTGTGCAGCAAGCTGGTGGGAGACGGGCGAAGCCTCTGAAGGGCCCAAGACGAAGCACTCGGGTCACGATCACCATGCCAACCCGCTGGGGCTAGTACACGCATGCTTTGCCGCAAGTCCTTGGTTCTGCCGCTGCGCAATAGAGGTCATGCAGGGCATGCCAGCCCTTTGAACAGACGCTTACCAGACCGTCTCTAAATATTTCTGGCGGGTTCCGATGTTGAACCCTGACTGTGATCGTCGTCCTGTTTGCGGCGTTAAATAATTCCTGAGGACCTTGGGGGCTGTCCTTAAACTGCCTCTTGATCAGCCAGAGCAAACCGAAAGTAAGGCTAGTTGCATGCGAGGGTAAACAACGTGCAGGGGCTGGCAGGTTCGACATAAACTTGGGGCACAGGGGTGGGCCGGATTACACACCTTCAGACATGTTGCTCAACCAGATGCTCAGGGCGTTGACACAAAGTGACCACTCAAGAAGAATACGGGGAGAGGGGGGATTTCGGTAACTGTTCGCTGTTACATTAATTAGATAATCTGCCATCCAGCATACATCTCCACAGGTAAACTGTTTTATTTTTTATTATTTAGTTGTACAGACTTGCTGACAACTGACAGACAGATGTAGATAGGATAGTAACTCCCTTGCTGCATTGCAATCTGTATTAGAGTAATTTAAAAATAGAACTAGTATTACCTGTAGGATTTGACATTAGTTGTTATTCACCGCTTAACTGTTTCTCTCTAGGCTGACCGAAAATAATCGTATATCGTACTCGGTTGGGTGTCACACTGTAGGGTTCGGTGTGGATTCTAGTTTAGATCACACTCCATTGTAGCTCATGAGTGAAGCTGCTAGTAGTGAGGAGAAGGAGTTAGTGGAAGATCTTAGGGTCACTCGTAGAACTGCTCTCCGTCAACCGTTGACGTTCCTAGAGTTGGTCCAGGAGAGGAAAGGAGGTTGCGGAGAGAAGCTAGGGAGAGGGCGACATTGCGGAGGACGAGGGACGCTGAGGCCAGCGCCAGAGCTAGGAGTATAGATAGCACGGGTGTGACTATGGCTACCTCTTCTACCATGTCACAAGCCTTTTCTCAGGCCTCTTCGTCAGGAATCAGTCAGAGTGTCTCTCAGGTTTCTGTTAGCCAGACTGTTGGCTTGCAAGTCGGCCGACAGACTCAACTCACACCGGAGGATTACGAGATCCTCCAAGCAGAAAAGCTTCATGACGAGTTGCAGCGGCAGTTGAGAAAGGCAGCAGAGAGGAGACAATGTGTTATCTTGAGAAAAGCTAGACTAGGGAGTAGGAGACAGGAGTTAAGCAAATTAGAAGCATTAGATGAGTCAACACTTGACCCTGCGATGCAAGCTCTGCGTAACTCGCCTCTATGTGTCGCAGAAACGCAGGTTGTTCAGCAAGAAGTGCTGGCTGAACTAGTGGCAGGCTAGAAACAAATTTTGGTTGCACTGTAGGCTCCTCGTCCATTCATGAGGCAGCCTCGGTATGGTGTAGCTCCCCCTTCGGTTGCGGGCCCCTCAATGACGTCGTCGCCAATAGGTCCCTCTTTCTCCCCCATGTTTGGCAACCCCTCCAGGTGGTCTAGTAGCAACTAGTGGTCCAGTCCTTAAGAGCTTCTTTTGTACCATCCACGACGGTGGTAACTACAGTCCCATCGTCGGGACAGGCCCAGGTTAGTGTGCAGCAACTTGTCTCAGTGGCCATGCAGCCACTGCAACAATCTCCTAGCCCAATCCAGCCTATGCAATGGATGCCCAAGATACCCTTGTTGAGTCCTAAGTCGTTCTCTGGCGACAGGAAGAAGGACGAGGACCTGGACAACTGGGTGAGGACAGTGCCCACCTATGTGAGGCACAAACTCACCAAGCCAAAGCACGAAGTCGTAGTTGTTGCCTCCTTTTCAGAGGGATCGGCGCCAATTCGGCGGCACGTTGTCGGGCGCATCGGTCCAGCATTGCACCAGGGCAGCGCGGGACCCTTCCGGCCGCGTCACGCAGGAGTTGGACTTTAATCCTTCGTCGCAAAATATGCATGTGGAACTTCCGCAAGCCGCTCCGGCCGAGTGCGCCAGCCATACCTCTCGCGAGCCCCTACAACAGGATAGGGCCTACGCGAGGCACGACTTACCTACACCTTACGGGAGTTGTCACCTCCCTTCGGTGGGCGTATCCCCGCCGAGCTACCAGTCCACAGTACGAAAGCAAATCAGTTGCAATCGCAGAGGTGGACCAGCCGAGGGCGTTTCTCGTTCGTTGTAGCATAGGGGGTACGCGCGGTAATACGCCTCTATCGGACCCGCACGCGAATCGGCAATCTTGGGGGGTTGAGGTCCCAAGCGCGACTCGTCCTCGGTCGACTAGGACGCATCCCACACACCACCCGCACACCACTTTACGAACACAAAAATAAAACACACACACACACACACACACACATACGAAACAACACAACACAAACAACGCGACAACGCTCCTAGCCCCTCGGTAGTCATCCCATAACTTTCCGATGCGTAAATCGGATAGGCGTCGAGCGCGAGACTTAGTATAAAATCGCGCGGACGCAGGGCTAACTTGTATCGGCTCGCAATGCAAGCGTACGCAAGCAGTGGCAATGATGGCGTACTATGTAGTGCCAGACTCGAAGTGTCGTGATGGCGTACTATGGCGTATGCAAGCGTACGCAAGCAGTGGCAATGATGGCGTACTATGGCGTACTATCGGTCCCTCGTCGATCCGAGTACCGCTTATGACACTCAAGTGTCAGACTCGAAGTGTCGTGAAGGTCTAATCCTTCACGACGTTGCACGGCTGAAGGAATAGTCGTGCAGCCGCCGCGAGACCGCCGGCCTTTGGTCTGAGCGTCTCGATAGGCAAGGCAAATAGGCTCTGCACGGGGACAGATTCCTTCCCTGCAGAGTCTAGGGCTTGGGATGTCCTCGAGAAGGACCTTGAATCCCGGCCCAAGACCGACGTCCGACTAAAAAAAATCTATAAAAAGCAAAGGATAAAAGGGGATCTCCCTTTTCTCTCAACCCATAATCTGGCTAACCCTTGCGCACGATCACAATAAGTCGCGCGCGTACCCAAAGCACATATGAATATATACAAAGGTTTAGTTATATAGGACGATTATTTCTCACAGTGATAGTGAGGCTCCTCTCAGCCATATATCTATGTAATCGCAGGCAGTCACATCCAAAGTCCGAACCACAAACATACATGCAATCACATCAAAGATTCAACAAAAGTCCACACACTACACGGGGTCAACTTCAATCATTCTCTATGCTCATACACCTCGCTTTAGCCATACAAACCTCACTCTTGTGCAACTCCCCAAAATAAATACTCAGTATTTTTGTTAAATGACCATTCAATAAAGTCCGGGTAAAAACACAATAAAACAGATAAACCACAGGGCTAAAGCCTTTGGGTTGAGTGGTAAGAGTGGATTGGGGTTGAACCGCAAACCGACGAATCGACAACCGACCTGTTATCAGTGATAGCAGAATGTGATCCTTGTAGGATTAAGCTGAATCTAGTCCTGAACTTGAATCAAACGATCAAGAGGACCTGTAACACATGACAGGTCAGTGCCCCAGGCTAAACCTATAAGTCCATGAGGAACAATCTCCATATGATGATCGTACCCAAACCATCCAAGTTAAATATATTTAAGCCTATCTCTAAGCAAGTGCCCAAAGAAAGGCAGACTCATGGCAGAGTCTCCCCTATTCAGAGTGGACTACCAGAATCGCCACATGTCAAAATATAATCGATCTCCTTTAAACTAAGAAAATTTTGGCAGCGCTTCCCGTATGAAAAGTGTTTTTCCAGAATTTATATAAGTCCAAATATGAAAGCAGAAATAATATTTAACTCTGAAAAGTCAAATTATGTCTCACTCCATGAATTAGTAAAAAATTGGGCATCACTCCCTTTAGAAAGGGAGTCTTCCCAGATTTACACTAAGTCAGATATGAACTCAAAAAACAACTTGAGTTCAACTTAGACAAGATTTAACTAACTCCCTAGTTTTGCAGAAATTTTGGCAGCACTCCCTTTAGAAAAGTGTTATTCCAAAATTCATATAAGGCTAAGCCCAGAATTAGAGAATGACTTTGACTTCTCAAAGTTCAATTTTGTCCAATTCCCTGAATTAGCAAAAATTTGAGCAGCACTCCCTTTAGAAAAAGAGACTTTTCAAATTTTTACTAGGTCAGATATAACGAAAAAACAAGTTGAACTTTGTCAAGTCAAATATTGACCAACTCATTGAATTTGTAGAAATTTCGGCAGCGCTTCCCGCAGAGAAAGTAGCTTGCCAAGATTTATACAAAGCCAAGTACAAAAAATGATCCTTGAAAATGCAAGAATTTGACCTAAGTAAAAAAAACTATCACAGAAAATGCAGGAATTGAAACTAACTCCTACAGCTCTAGCACGTGGCGAGCGACTAAAGCAACTACCTATCAAACTGAAACTCAGACCAAGTAGTAAGCTCACTCAGCCACATGCAAGTCAAACCACAAAGGTAAGTACTCTCACCATCCCAAGTTTATCTAGACAGACAATAGTTCATAATCTTTCAGTAACTTAACCCCTTATACCCTGCCTACATAAGGCATAAGGTCAGGCCACCTAAACTTATGGAATGTGCCTTACTTAGCCGAGAAGTATACACAAAACAGAGGGCACAACTACTTTTCTCTTCTTTGGGCATATGACTAGACCACTCCTAGTCGCCCTTAACTGTTTAAACTATCCAAGTTATATATAATTGTCTTCCCTTTGTCTTCTAAGGCTGCATATGACTGAACTAACTTAAGTTCAGTCTGCCCCAGTTTAACATCAGTTTTATTCTTAGTTATACTCTCTTCAAGTTGTGATACGGCTATAGTCAGACCACCTAAACTTATAAAACAGTCTGATTAGCTTGTTCTTAGATAGAATAGTAGTAAAGTATAGCCAAGTTATAACCATTGGGTTCCAACATGTGCAAGGCTTTGAGCCAGACCCCCTAAACTTATAGA
>BFEA01000914.1:231436-243419 GCA_003427395.1 Chara braunii | reverse complement strand
CAATTTCATTCCTCTCTGAATCATCATGTGTGTGACATCGAGTCAGACCCCCTGAACTTACAGAAGGATCTGCCCCTTTGCCAAGGTTATTTCTTCAGAATAAAGAGCAGGAAGAGGCTAAGCCACCTAAACTTATAGAACAGCTCAGATCTCCTCGTTTAGAAACAAAAAAAACAGATAAAACCCTGATAAAAACAAGGCAACCCAAGACACCAAAACTTATTGAATGCCATGAGTCCCAAAAAATCAGGCACAATCAGACCCTTCACAAGTCAGAGCAGTCAGGTCACCTGAACTTACAGAATAGCCTGACCCTCCATGCAAGCCATAGTACTGAGTCTCCCCAAACTTATGGGGACATCCCAGCCTCCAGAGCAATCAGACCCCCTAAACTTATAGAAGGGTCTGACGCTCCATACAAGCTAAAATAAACAAAGCACTGGGTCTCCCCAAACTTATGGGGACTTCCCAGCCTTGATGACCCAGTCAACCCTCAACCAAAACAACCCTTCATCCTGCCTTTCCCCAGATGTAGTTCTTTTTGGCAATCTGAGTTCACACAATCAATAAAGCTGAAGCTGAACTTGAGCAAACATTCTCTTAATCTTGTTCAGTCTCCTGAAAGTCAAACCAGAAATAAAGTAGGGTTTCACATCATATATTCAGTCAACGATGCAATAGGAGATACACATAAAGGTTATAACCGGGTTTATAGAAGGGAAAAAAGTGATTACCTGTTGGTTCCCTGCCTTCAGAACTCCTCCCGAGTTCCGGCAGAGCTCCCGCAATCGGTGGGTTGACTCCCCACAGAGTCTTGATGCGGTCCTACGCGTTGCAATCCCGCCTGCCGCCTTCCCCTCAGATCAAGACTAGACTTAGAGTAAGAAGGATAGAAGAAGAGGGTTTGAGACTCTCAGATACAAGGAGGGTGCTCTCAACCTCACTGGAGAGGGCCTTGCTTCCTTAGTGCGCCTGAGGGCCCCGCAATGGCAGCCAATGTATGCAGCAGCCTGGTCAATTCTAAGGTCAAACTGTCGAAGTCAATTCCCTGACGACTCTCTGATTTGTAGCAATAAGCCTTGTCGATGAGCTTCGCTATCCCGCAAGCTTCAAGGTCCGAACTGCCTTGGTCACGGCTCAAGGCACAGGCCGTGGGTACAAAACACGGCCTTCCCCTTCCTTGTAATAGAGCCACGCCGCGGCCTGTCCGGCCACGTAAGTGTGGCATGCCAACCAACAGGTAGACCTGCAACACCGTGGCTGCCGTGTTACCTCATAAGCTGGTCGGACGAGGGGCGCGTCGGCCTGCAGCCAAGATTGCAGTCTCGGCAACCCACTTCTTCGGTCGACAGGTAGGCAGCGCGCTGGGCATCAGGTAAGTCTTCAAGCTTTGCAGCTCGCCCCTCTTCTTATTGCCTCTAACTCATGGGAAGAACAACTCGCCGGCCCACAAGTAAGTATCCTACCCCACGACTACTGGCTCCCACCGCCCACTGAGCCGAGGAGCTACTCCGACAGCCATCCGCTATCTCCTACAGGCAACATAGACATCCCAAATCGAGCCCCCCCCCACTTCCTCGATGTACCTGGCCGCAATAGCGGTCAGGTTCGCCCCCTTCCGTGATCTTCGAAGGCGGGCGCGACTACGTATCTCGTCATCAATCCCCTCCAGGTACGTACTCACCTCCTACTCCTTCCGCTCGCCTTCGGCGCGCGTGGCCGGTCTCATGCTACTTCCAGCGGCAAGGCGAGTAAATGGAATGAATCTACCGCTTAAACAGGGAAGGGTACATCGTCATACCTGTATCCTAAAGTCGCTTTGCCATTTCCCTGGGCGCACCCCGATTTTCTACTAATGCTCTCTCTACTAATCTACAACTAAATCTAACTTCATGATCGGGGTCGCCAGCCCCGAAAATCCCTGTTTCAATTCCTCCGCCGCCCAATTTTGTCCAAAAACGGGCGGGCGACACACTCTTCCATTGCTTTTCTTCCTCGTTCCACCATCTCCCGCGCACTTCACTTTCATGCTAACTCCCTCTATACTAACCTAGAGTTAAAACTAACATTGCTACTGATTTCGCCACGCCTTAAAACCTCCAACTCGACTCTCTCCCCACCCGATTTCATCAACAATCGGGGGGCCTTACGTTTCTCCATCCTCGTCGTCTCCGCCCTCTGCCATCGCTCCGCGCAGCAGATCTTCTTACTAACTTCCTACCTACTAACCTTTGGCCAAAACTGACGCTCCCAGTAGATTCGCCCTATCCTAAAACGTTTACTCTAAGTATTTCCCGGCTCGATTCTATCAAGAATCGAGTGGTAACTCCCTTTTTCTACCTCGTTCGCGCCATTTCCACCTTTGCACGTACCCGGCGCGCATTCCTGTCCCGATTCGTTTTCTTCCCTTTCCTTAGCTCTAACGCCCGAAGTTGGCCTGCCTTCGCCCACTTACTGCTACCTATCTCCCTTGATGCCTACCATATTCCGCCTCTCATAGCCCGTCTCCCTCCCACTGCTGCATGTCGCCTTTCTGCATGCACCTTTCACGACCGTCTGTCTAGGTGCGCCTCCCTCAACCACCTTGCCCTCTGACACTTCGCTTTCGGCTGCTTAGTGCAGCCCGGCCTAACCAGCTGTGCCTTGCTTATCCGCGCGGTCTCAGCGCCTGGCCATGCTACGGCCTATCTCCCTTGCCACCTCGCGCTCCGTTCGCTGCGGCCGGGCCAGCTCCCATCGCCCCTGCTCTGCACGCATCTGCCTTGACTATCCGTCCCGGTCCAGCCTCTCTCCTCCACTAGCTAACGCTCCGCCCGCTGCCGCTAGCACAACGTCCAACTGCTACAATGTCCCTGCTTTCTTAACTCTGCTTCAGCTGCTAACGCAGCTTCTCCGTCCTTCTCTGCGTTTCCCCCGCCTCGGCTCTTCGCCCTTTTCCACTACCGAACGGCGCAGCCAGCAGCCAGTAGTCTGACAGCGTCGGTCAGCCTGGTAATCCGGGAGAAAACCTCAAGACTCCGCGGCCTTGTTGCTTCGCAGCTACCGCCAGAGTTCCGCCCCAGCCTTCTTTTGGCCTGCTTTACTCAGGCGGACCCCGCCACCGCCTCGGGCCTAAGCGGCCTGGTGCAGATCCTGGTGGTAGTAGCAAATATTCAAATGAGCACTTTGACGACGGACGTGGGGAAAGGTTCCACAAGAACCACCGTTGCGGCAGCCTCCCACAGTTTCCCCCCACAGCCCCACCAAGGCATAGCTTACCATCTTGCGGGAACCAGCAGGCATGCTCACACCCAAGCCTCCCACAGCAGATATCGGGGAGTTGACGGCGCTCCTGCAGACGGTCCACGCCACCCGATTTACTGCCAGCCAGGGTGCGTAACCAAGGTCCCCGACTGCCGTACCGGCCAGCCGCGCCTATCGACGTAGCAACTGGGCCAGGTCCTGTGGTCCCGGCATCGGCCTCAAAGCCGATCACCAGCAAAGACGAGAAAAATAATAAAACTAAAATTTAAAAATACAAACGAAACACAGAAACTAAGCAAAACCGCCCCGTCGCCTCACCAGCCTTCAATGTCGCGCACCTCATTTAACAGTCATTTCGTCAAAACGGACATATTATATTTTTTGAACGAAATCAAAACTGACTTTTTTTGCGAAAATCTGGTCAGAATTTTTTGCTCCTGGGGGTCCGGCGTTCCCAAAACGCCGGACCCCCTACATGTATCTGGCCTCAGCTTGAGACCAGATACCAAAAAAAAAAAAAGAAAAAAAAGAAATGGCTATTATTTATCAAGCCGAAGCCTCACCGTTGTCGAGGTCGATCTCCACGCACGTGCACGGAACTCAGTCAACCGCACCATTCAAAAGAGAAATATCATATAACCCTAATTTAATCAAGAATAAATAAATAATAACAATAAGACAAGGCAACCGGCATTCCACGCCGGCTCTATATCATCAAATAGGGAAAGAAATCACGAGCGCTTTAAATCCGCGCGCCCACGCACTCTCTACTCTAGTCAACCATTTAGTCAACGTAAATTGCAGACACAGCCGCGCCGTGCGCGGTATACTTAAACTTTAGTCCAAACTTAATCTTTGTCGCTTGCAAAAACTAGGGCGGATACCCTTGTAAGGGTATTCGCACCGACAGCTTACCGGACCATAATAAGCGACGTCCCCGTCGCTTACCGGACCATATTAAGCGACTCTCTCGTCGCTTTGCGAAATCGAAAGTTATAAATTCATCCACACTCCAAGTGTTGACGAAAAAAAAGCCAATCCGATTAGCCGACAGACACAGGGTAGAGGCCTCTCATCAAACCATGCCCCCACAACTATATGCTGCCAGGTTTCTAACCCGGGTCTCTCAACGCCCAGACATCAGGGCACTGACAGCATAAGTTCCAAGGACCTTCCCAATCGTCCTCTCCCCGGTCCTAGACAACCTTCGGCTTCCCGTAGGGTGTCCCTAGTCCTGGCCAAAACTAGGGACGCGGGCCCTAACCGAGACTTTTGAAGGCACTCTCGCCTTCCTTCCCAAAAAATCTCTCACAATCAAATACACATACATATATATGTATACTTAACATCCACTGAGCTCTTCCTGCAGTCTAGTACAGAAAAGCTAGGTCTTCATCTTGGCCCACCATAGCCTGGCTGATCGGACCAGGACTACGGTCCACCGCGTTTGTTATTTTAGCGGCAGTACCCTCGCTGGTTACGCAGCGATAGGTTTTCTCCTGATGAACATCCAATCAGGACTTCCCAAAAAAAAACTCAACCTTCACTATCCCACGGGGTAATTTCACTGGGGCGGACAACTCCCCTTAAACTCTTACTCCGCGGTCCCGCAGCCAGGTTGCGTCGGCTAGCAACCATTCACTGGGGTTACGCCCTAGAGGTACTAACCTTTACCGTTTAGCTTGGTATTTCCTCAGTATGTCCCAGAACTAGCACAAATGGTTAGACGGAGCATCGCAAAACAAAATCACGGGCCCACTGTGCGATTAGGTAGGGGTCTAAAGGCATTTACCAGTCCTCCCACAAAACGGCATGGCATCCTTCGCACGCTCACAAACAAAATCACTGTTAGGTCCACAAGGCCGTGACCCCTGACTTGATCAGAGTCAGCGACCACCCATCCTGAGATATTTCTCGCCCTGCACCCGTTGCGATCTTTTCAAACATTCCAAACAAATGTGGCCCTTTCCATCAGACTTTATCACTCATCAGACAACTTACAATGCCATAAATCAATTTACTCACCTTTGAAGGTGAGTCTTCCAACAATAAAAACATCCCCTTTTTCAAAAATTCAAGGGCTCTCATCATAAAACAAAACATCCCCTCCTCCAAAAATCCGAGGGGGTCTCATCATGGAACAAAACATCCCCTCCTCCAAAAATCCGAGAGGGTCTCATCATGAAACAAAACATCCCCTCCTCCAAAAATCCGAGGAGGTCTCGTACACAATATCACAAAACATCCCCTTCTCCAAAATCTAAAGGGGGCTCATCATAAAACAAACATCACTGAGAGACCATCTTATGGGTCCTCGTCACAACTTAAGCAATCAACAACCAGCATGGTAAGCATTAGAGTCTCAATGACTCGTAAATCCCTTAGGATTCTCACATCTCTTCACGAAAAATAGATTGTTTTTCCTCTTTTTATACCCGCCCCCATCATCCGCCTGAAGGCAGACCGCACGAGTATACCGAAGAGTAGACAGTTCACTTACATTCATATTCATAAAATACAAGTTACATGAGATGTTTCTCACTCATCTCTCACACATAATCATCACACATCAGGATAAAACCACACATGTGAGCGTGATAGTGATCGCCATATACAAGGAATAGCCTCAGAAATCTCCACTCAATATACACTCAGAGGTAGGATAACCTACCTAAAGAATCATAGCAAAAGGTAGTCTTGAGTTATATATATACGCCCAGAGTCGAACAATCTCAACTCAAACTGTCACTGATATCGCACAAATGTTATGATATCCCTGACCTGGGCTAAACTCAAACGGTCTCAATTACAAAACAACCATATCCCTTGACTTAGAGGAATCCAATCAATCTCACGACATACCTAAATAATCCAGAGACGAAAATGAAACACACTAGGCCTCAATCAACCAAAAGTTTGTGATTGTCTTGAATCCAACTGCTATACATGTTTCTCTCTCATATGTACAAGTATATAAACGGATATATTCCTGCAACTCAGGACAACATCCCTAAAAATACGTATGTACAAAAACTGGGTAAGCACCACAATCAAGAAGTGAATCAAAGTCTCTAATAAGATCACACCCTCATATGGCCTCTCAATGCACTCAAGACTGTATTCTAAGATCGCTTGCTCAACAAAATCTTTCCGTCAGCAACATGTACACATACGAAGCTCACTCTCGTATTTGAATCATGCTCTACCCATTCTACCCTTGAGTAGGCATAAGAGTTTCTGATGCGATTTTCCAATTCGACCTGAAACCCTTTATGATACAACATATACACACAATACTCTAAATACTTGCACACACATCTTTTAACTATTCGGTACATAGTCAGCGTCCCGCTGACTAAAATAAGGAGTTAGGATCACGCAATCAGTTAGCCTGTTGTCCTAACTCCTATGTTCACGTATATACAACTGGACTTTATTAAAAAGTGGCCCGAATGATCTAAGGTCAATTTCTGCTTGAAAGCTTCTCAAGTCTAGTGGTTAAGGCTAGTTTCCTTCTTTCACTACTGTACTCTCTCTAGCCTTATCCCTTTACCGCCATTCATGTTGTCCATACAGCAACATTCGAAATTTTTGTCACCTTGCTCTACCTTCAGGGGTACTAAACAATATACAATTTACATAGACAGCTCTCAACATTGGCTATAGGAAGACAGTAATCATTGCTGCAAATGTCATTGACCCTCATCCCTTGTATTACATAGTAAGACGGTCATAGACGAGCCCACGGAAGGAGCATTTAGCAGAATATGATGACATTTCCTATTGTCCTGCCATCGCCCAAATTTCATCCGAATCTTGAGCTCTCTCATCAGGGTCATGGGATCTAGCATAAGCGTCAACCATGCTGACCATATTTTTGAACCCATGACTAGGGGGAAAAAAGCTTAGGTCTAAGCATAGATCATAAATCATTTCACACCGATAACGCTCATATCCTCATTCTCGCGCTCTCAACGTTGCTTTTGCTGCAGCCTCTACCCTTGCATGTCCCCCAAAACACTTCTCTACGAGGAAATTAGGCAGAACGACTCTTAACGGGGCTGAAGGACGTTCAAACTCTTCAGCACGCTTAACCTCTACATGGGTCACCACTTGCTCTTTTCCCTCATGGACCCTATCTCTCGCCCATTTTGCTGCAACTGCTTTAGCCACCCTCAAGGGTCTCATAAGCAGACTCTCCTGCCCCAATGCTAACTCAATCCCATGCAGGATCCAAAATGATGGCGGAGCGTATAGGGTCACCCTCACAATCGCGCAATTCTGATTGTCATCGAAACCAGACTCGATCCAGGCGAAGATACCCATGTCCATTTGTACGCCCCACCAAGAGGAAATATATTCCCTATTTTTAACCCGTCTTGGCAAGGACATCTCGAGTCCACCTTCCCTTTCAGCTGGCAAGGCCATATTGGGATTTTCCCTACCGTAAGGCATCCTGAGTTGCCTTAGCTTTGTCTGGGTTCTGCCCATCACAACCAAACGTCCAGCATACGCCTTCCGTTACCATGCGGACATCGACTCCTACGTTCTCAACTACTAAGGCCTTAGGCTCAGATAATTTTTCACTAAGTTCATCCTTTCCAGTATTTATGACCATTCAACTTAGAAAAACTTATAGTGGTAATATATCATAATAATTGTTCATTCACTGATATCGAAAGAAATATTCTATAATAATAATAACTCTTGGAAAATGATATATCACCTTTTAGTAATTGACAAAAATAATACTTGTAAAAATCAAATGCATCATACTCAGGCTAGTCAATCACTAGAAACATATACAACTACATATATCGACAGGTATATCATATGATAGATATGTCATGATTAAAGATGAAATTGCCAACCAATAGCATTCTCAGACATAATAATAACAATAGTATCACACTCTACTTCCCAGCTTTGACATAAGTATACTATGGCGAGGGGCAACCAATAGCATTCTCAGACATAATAATAACAAGAGTATCACACTCTACTTCCCAGCTTTGACAGAAGTATACTGTGGCGAGGGGCAGTGTAATCCTTTTTAAAATGGATAACATCTTAACCCCCTGAGCCCCGCTCAAGGATTAAGCCTCACTGCTGCTCCCTCCGATTCTAGCATCCGTTCCTCGCCGACCCTTATTGACAAGGTAAACAAACTCACCATACACGCTTCGGAATGATGCAGCCCCGTCCTATGCTGGCGAACCCACTTGTCACAAAGAAAGTTGGGGATTCACCCCCTACTTTCTTGTGGCATGTAGTAGTTGCTTCCCTCGTAGACCTAACAAGTTCCAAACACTTTCCTCCTTTTTAGTAGTAGTGTAGTTGTTTTATCACAGAAGATACAACAACAACACCCCACTATGGACCAGGAATATAGTTCCGACGTGGGTCTCACTACTAATTACAAGACAATCTATAACTTCTTCAAAATTATCTTTCAGGGAAACAATAACATAGGATTGTCATCTTCCTTGGGGCAGACCTTACACATCGACCACTCCACGCGACAATATCTTATCCCAAGGAAACGGTCACTCCATTCACCTCTGAATCTGCATCAGACGTGGATTCTGTGCAACATCTCTACCCCTTTTTGAAGAGCAATCCAAACAAATAATCTCATCAGCCAGTCATAAATCGATATTAGGACTCGAGACACTCATATAAATCCTCGCAGATCGATAGGTTCAAATCAGTACTTCAGATAAATAAC
Source organism: Chara braunii (assembly GCA_003427395.1). Taxonomy (NCBI): domain Eukaryota; kingdom Viridiplantae; phylum Streptophyta; class Charophyceae; order Charales; family Characeae; genus Chara; species Chara braunii. Next base: position 234,448 of record BFEA01000914.1, on the reverse strand, counting down.
ATATGTGAATATCATAAAAAAGAGTACCCATCAGATAAAACTACATCAAGCATATAGCCTCACATAAATAGACATAAAACAGACTTATTCATAATAAAATATGACATATATGAATAAATTTAACATATAACTCAAAAGAATGTCCATGAGAAAAATAGTCTCAAGTCCTTAGTTCAAATTCCATATAGATTCAAGTGGTTGGTCCAAACCTGAAAAGGTACAAGTGGAGGCCTAACATTACCTACATCCCCTTGTCCTAGCGAAAGTAAACGGGATGACTTAATTGTTAGCCCCTTTACTGTCACTCTTACTGCCTCTAGGGTCAGATACCACTTTTGTAGAGAAGATGTCATACAAATTTGTTATCTTTCATGGTTATATAGATTGATCAACCGCTTAGAATCCAGACTCAAACATCTAAGTCCATACTCATAACATCTTTCATCTTTCCTTAACCTACCTCTCCTCAAAGCCCAACGTCTAACCTGACACTTAGGAGAGGATCTATACTTTCAACTCTTGGCAGAGGAATACTATCCCACTCACCCTTAGCCTCCAACCACTCAGATGACTCTTATGGCAGTTAAAAGGGATACCTCATAGGGTTAGCTCTCACAATAGTCATGCTTAACCTTAGCCATGTCAAGCACGCAAAGCACCGCCCATGCCTGCCTACTAATCAGAAGGGTTACCAATCTCAAATACCATCGTGCTAGTCAAAGTCGGTGAACGCGGAATCAAAACACTCATCACCCTCGAGTCACTCATACCCCATTAATCAAAATCAGACCACACCAAGCAAGAACACATCGCCTAACCAACTCTCACCTCACGCTTTTTATCCAGCAGTGTCTGCTACCAACCATTCTGTCCAAACCGGTGAATAAAGCAGAAGTGGTCACTTCGTCTGAATCATCAACCCGCCTCGAATCTAGACCCGATTTTTAAGGACCTCTCAATTTTGCGACACTTCCAATCGATAGTCGAGATATCAACTGATCACTCATATCGTCATAACAAAACTTCTCATTTGCCTATTTTCTCACTTTCAATACCTGGATGTCGTTCCACCAAGGACAACGGTAGGCAGTCGTTAACCCCGGCAACGGCGCCACCTGTCGGGCGCATCGGTCCGGCACCGCACGAGGGCAGCGCGGGACCCTTCCGGCCGCGTCACGCAGGAGTTGGACTTTAATCCTTCGTCGCAAAATATGCATGTGGARCTTCCKCAAGCCGCTCCGGCCGRGTGCGCCAGCCATACCTCTCGCGAGCCCCTACRACAGGATAGGGCCTACGYGAGGCACRACTTACMTMCACCTTAYGGGAGYTGTCACCTCCCTTCGGTGGGCGTATCCCCGCCGAGCTACCAGTCCACAGTACGAAAGCTAATCAGTTGCAATCGCAAAGGTGGACCAGCCGAGGGCGTTTCTCGTTCGTTGTAGCATAGGGGGTACGCGCGGTAATACGCCTCTATCGGACCCGCGCGTGAATCGGCAATCTTGCTCCTCGGCTCAGTGGGCGGTGGGAGCCAGTAGTCGTGGCATAGGATACTTACCTGTGGGCCGGTGAGTTGTTCTTCCCATGAGTTAGAGGCAGTAAGAAGAGGGGCGAGTTGTAAAGTTTGAAGATTTACCTGATGCCCGGCGTGCTGCCTACCTGTCGACCGAAGAAGTGGGCTGCCAAGACTGCAATCTTGGCCGCGGGCCGACGCGCCCCTCGTTCGACCAGCTTATGTGGTAACACGGTAGTCACGGTGTTGCAGGTCTACCTGTTGGTTGGCATGCCACACTTACGTGGCCAGACAGGCCGCGGCGTGGCTCTATTACAAGGAAGGGGAACGCCGTGTTTTGTACCCACGGCCTGTGCCTTGAGCCGTGACCAAGGCAGTTCGGACCTTGAAGCTTGCGGGATAGCGAAGCTCGTCGACAAGGGTTATTGCTGCAAATCAGAGAGTCGTCAGGGAATTGACTTCGACAGTTTGACCTTAGAATTGACCAGGCTGCTGCATACATTGGCTGCCATTGCGGGGCCCTCAGGCGCACCAAGGAAACAAGACCCTCTCCAGTGAGGTTGAGAGCACCTTCCTTGTATCTGAGAGTCTCAAACCCTCTTCTTCTATCCTTCTTACTCTAAGTCTAGTCCTGATCTGAGGGTAAGGCGGCAGGCGGGATGACAACCCGTAGGACCGCATCAAGACTCTGTAGGGAGTCAACCCACCGATTGCGGGAGCTTTGCCGGAACTCAGGAGGAGTTCTGGAGGCAGGGAACCAACAGGTAATCATTACTTTCCCTTCTATAAACCCGGTTATAACCCTTATCTGTATCTCCTATTGCATCGCTGACTGAATATATAATGTGAGACCCTACTTTATTTTTGGTTTGACTTTCAGGAGACTGAACAAGATTAAGTAAGGGAATGTCTGCTCACGTTCAGCTTCAACTTTATTGATTGTGTGAACTCATATTGCCAAAAAGAACTACATCTGGGGAAAGGCAGGATGGAGGGTTGTTTTGGTTGAGGGTTGACTGGGTCATCAAGGCTGGGAAGTCCCCATAAGTTTGGGGAGACTCAGTGCTTTATTTATTTTGGCTTGTATGGAGCGTCAGACCCTTCTTTAAGTTTAGGGGGTCTGATTGCTCTGGAGGCTGGGATGTCCCCATAAGTTTGGGGAGACTCAGTGCTATGGCTTGCATGGAGGGTCAGGTTGTTCTGTAAGTTCAGGTGACCTGACTGCTCTGACTTGAGAAGGGTCTGATTGTGCCTGATTTTCAGGGACTCGGGGCATTCAATAAGTTTTGGTGCCTTGGGTTGCCTTATTTTCATCGGGGTTTTATCTGTTTTTTTGGTTTCTAAACGAGGAGGTCTGAGCTGTTTTATAAGTTTAGGTGGCTCAGCCTCTTCCTGCTCTTTATTATGAAGAAATAACCTTGGCAAAGGGGCAGATCCTTCTGTAAGTTCAGGGGGTCTGACTCGATGTCACACACATGATGATTCAGAGAGGAATGAAATTG
>BFEA01000914.1:221056-231211 GCA_003427395.1 Chara braunii | reverse complement strand
ATAAGTTTAGGGGGTCTGGCTCAAAGCCTTGCACATGTTGGAACCCAATGGTTATAACTTGGCTATACTTTACTACTATTCTATCTAAGAACGAGCTAATCAGACTGTTCTATAAGTTTAGGTGGTCTGACTATAGCCGTATCACAACTTGAAGAGAGTATAACTAAGAATAAAACTGATGGTAAACTAGGGCAGACTGAAGTTAAGTTAGTTCAGTCATATGCAGCCTTAGAAGACAAAGGGAAGAGAATTATATATAACTTAGATAGTTTAAACAGTTCAGGGCGACTAGGAGTGGTCTAGTCATATGCCCAAAGAAGAGAAAAGTAGTTGTGCTCTCTGTTTTGTGTATACTTATCGGCTAAGTAAGGCACATTCCATAAGTTTGGGTGGCCTGATCTTATGCCTCATGTAGGCAGGGTATAAGGGGTTAAGTTACTGAAAGATTATGAACTATTGTTTGTCTAGATAAACTTGGGATGGTGAGAGTACTTACCTTTGTGGTTTGACTTGCATGTGGCTGAGTGAGCTTACTACTTGGTCTGAGTTTCAGTTTGATAGRTAGTTGCTTTAGTCGCTCGCCACGTGCTAGAGCTGTAGGAGTTAGTTTCAATTCCTGCATTTTCTGTGATAGTTTTTTTTACTTAGGTCAAATTCTTGCATTTTCAAGGATCATTTTTTGTTCTTGGCTTTGTATAAATCTTGGCAAGCTACTTTCTCTACGGGAAGCGCTGCCGAAATTTCTACAAATTCAAGGAGTTGGTCAATATTTGACTTGACAAAGGTTAACTTGTCTTTTCGTTATATCTGACCTAGTAAAAATTTGGAAAGTCTCCTTTTCTAAAGGGAGTGTTGCCCAAATTTTTGCTAATTCAGGGAGTTGGACAAAATTGAACTTTGAGAAGTCAAAGTCATTCTATAATTCTGGACTTAGCCTTGTATAAATTTTGGAATAACACTTTTCTAACGAGAGAGCTGCCGAAATTTCTGCAAAACTAGGGAGTTGGTTAAATCTTGTCTAAGTTTAACTCAAGTTGTTTTTTTAGTTCATATCTGACTTAGTGTAAATCTGGGAAGACTCCCTTTCTAAAGGGAGTGATGCCCAAATTTTTACTAATTCAGGGAGTTAGACATAATTTGACTTTTCAGAGTTAAAGATTATTTCTGCTTTCATATTTGGACTTATATAAATTCTGGAAAAACACTTTTCATACGGGAAGCGCTGCCGAAATTTTCTTAGTTTAAAGGAGATCGATTATATTTTGACATGTGGCGATTCTGGTAGTCCACTCTGAATAGGGGAGACTCTGCCATGAGTCTGCTTTTCTTTGGGCACTTGCTTAGAGATAGGCTTAAATATATTTAACTTGGATGGTTTGGGTACGATCATCATATGAAGATTGTTCCCCATGGACTTATAGGCTTAGCCTGGGGCACTGACCTGTCATGTGTTACAGGTCCTCTTGATCGTTTGATTCAAGTTCAGGACTAGATTCAGCTTAATCCTACAAGGATCACATTCTGCTATCACTGATAACAGGTCGGTTGTCGATTCGTCGGTTTGCGGTTCAACCCCAATCCACTCTTGCCACTCAACCCAAAGGCTTTAGCCCTGTGGTTTATTTGTTTTATTGTGTTTTTACCCGGACTTTATTGAATGGTCATTTAACGAAGATACTGAGTATTTATTTTGGGGAGTTGCACAAGAGTGAGGTTTGTATGGCTAAAGCGAGGTGTATGAGCATAGAGAATGATTGAAGTTGACCCCGTGTAGTTTGTGGACTTTTGTTGAATCTTTGATGTGATTGCATGTATGTTTGTGGTTCGGACTTTGGATGTGACTGCCTGCGATTACATAGATATATGGCTGAGAGGAGCCTCACTATCACTGTGAGAARTRATCGTCCTATATAACTAAACCTTTGTATATATTCATATGTGCTTTGGGTACGCGCGCGACTTATTGTGATCGTGCGCAAGGGTTAGCCAGATTATGGGTTGAGAGAAAAGGGAGATCCCTTTTTATCCTTTGATTTTTATAGATTTTTTTTAGTCGGACGTCGGTCCTGGGCCGGGATTCAAGGTCCTTCTCGAGGACATCCCAAGCCCTAGACTCTGCAGGGAAGGAATCTGCCCCCGTGCAGAGCCTATTTGGCTTGCCTATCGAGACGCTCAGACCAAAGGCCGGCGGTCTCGCGGCGGTTGCACGACTATTCCTTCAGCCGTGCAACGTCGTGAAAAATTAGACCCTCACGACACTTCGAGTCTGACACTTAAGTGTCATAAGCGGTACTCGGATCCACGAGGGACCGCTTGATTATTGGCACTGCATAGTACGCCATCATTGCGACTGCTTGCGTACGCTTGCATTGCGAGTCGATATGATTTAGCCCTGTATCCGAGCGGTTTTATACTAAGTCTCGCGCGCGACGCCTTTCCGATTTCCACATCGGAAAGTTATGAGATGGCTACCGAGGGGCTAGAAGCGTTGTCGCGTTGTTTGTGTTGTGTCATTTCGTATGTGTGTGTGTGTGTATGTTTTATTTTCTTGTTCGTAAAGTGGTGTGCGCGTGGTGTGCGGGATGCGTCCTAGTCGACCAATGACGAGTCGCGCTACTCCGACAGCCATCCTCTATCTCTTGCAGGCAACATAGACATCCCGAATCGAGCGCCCCCCCACTTCCTCGATGTACCTGGCCACAACAGCGGTCAGGTCGCCCCCTTCCACGATCTTCGAAGGCGGGCGCAACTACGTATCTCGTCATCAATCCCCTCTAGGTACGTACTCACCTTCTACTCCCTCCGCTTTCCTCTGGCGCGCGTGGCCGGTCTCATGCTACTTCCAGCGGCAAGGCGAGTAAATCGAATGAATCTACCACTTAAACAGGGAAAGGTACATCGCCATACCCGTATCCTAAAGCCTGCCTTGCCATTCCCCTGGGCGCACCCCGATTTTCTACTAATGCTCTCTCTACTAATCTACAACTAAATCTAACTTCAGAATCGGGGTCACCAACCCCGAAAATCCCTGTTTCAATTCCTCCTCCGTCCGATTTCATCCAGAAACGGGTGGGCGACACATTCTTCCATTGCTTTTCTTCCTCGTTCCACCATCTCCCGCGCACTTCACTTTCATGCTAACTCCCTCTATAAAACTGGTCCTCAGGTCTAATAGCAATTTGATGGTATCCGCACTTCAGATCTATCTTAGTCAAGTACCGGCATCCTTGCACTTTATCCAGTAGGTCGTCGATGCGGGTCAGGGGCTCCGCGTTCTTAACGGTGATGGCATTGACGCCCCTATAGTCAATGCACATCCTTAGTGTACCTCCCTTTTTAGGAACAAATAAGACTAGCGCACCGTAAGGGGAGGTACTAGACCAAATCCATCCCTTCTCTGTGAGCTCTTTGAGCTGGCGGTGGAGCTCATCCAACTCCGCGGGAGACATCCTATAGATGCGTCCTCTAGGTACCTTACTACTCTGGACAACTTCTATCGCATGGACCACCTCCCTTCAACCACCCCTGTGGGCTCCTCAAAAAGGACAGGATACTGAGCGACGACTGATTCTATCTCTGGGGGTGTTTTATGACCTCCCCTTTCTCAGAGACAAAAACTAGATACATGCCCTCCTCACGATTTTGCTTATAGTAGTTATAGAAAGAGGAGGCACACATGCAGCCGTAGTTTTCCACTAGACTCCTAGCTTTGAACTTTTGCAGTCTAACGGTCCTACCATTTGGCAGCTTGTGTATCAACACCTTCCTATCCCAATCGAACTGAGGTTGAGCAACCTCGAGGTAGTACATGCCTAGTAACATATCAAAGGGCAGTTCGTCGCTGACAAACAATGAGATTTTGTGTCTCACTTCCCCTCCTCCATAAGAGAAGGTACAGACTACGTCCTTGACATAGTCTTTGACTAACATCTGGTGCTTGTTGGCTAGCGCATAAGCTACAATTCTGCTAAGCCGCTGCACTTGGTCCCCTAAGCGCAGTCTGTCCACACAAGCACGAGTAATGAAATTTCGTGTAGAGCCTATGTCTGCGAAGACTCCCACTTTACAACCATCTACATTGACCTCTACCACGAAATGTTCACCTTTATGACCTCTACTGATCATCGCCCAAGAGTCTCTGTGGTCCTTTCCTGACCACTCAGGCTGTAACTCCTCTAGGGACTCAGACACATCTCTCGAACAGAGCGTCGGTGGGTCTGAATGTGTCTGCGAGGCAATGTATGGGTCACTAGCATTGGCCAACGCCTGAAGTGGGGAAGACAACGTTACCACTTCAGCACGAGTACGAGTGGGTAACACTCCTACTGGACCGAGGTGTTTCCCTGCGAAGTGCTCGCAGAAGCACTGCCAGGGTTCGAGGATAAGCCCACTACCGTTGGAGCAGCTACCCTCGTCGTGACCTTTTTGCCTCGGGAAGTTCTCGACGTGTGGCCATAGTTGCCACAATTCATGCATGTGCCCCTGGCAACTCGGTCCCTCCACACCTCGTAATCTAAACCAAGTTTTACCCATGCGGGTGTTCCTTGTTCGCCCTGACCCGTAGACCGGCCTACCTTCTGCTTTCCGGTCCCCCCAACCTTTTCTTTGATAGGTGCCACAACTCCCCCATCCGAAGTCTCTTTGGCCCCATTCTGCTCTGTCACCTCCCCATAATCTGGGAAATCGTAAATTTCAATCGCCTGACCATCATGGTCGATGAACATAAGTTGACCTTTCTTTTTCCAGTCCTGGGGAAGTCTCTTCTTCCTACCATCTGCTTGGCCGTGATGCGCGGATCCCAGCTTAGCCTCCATATCTAAGGTTTTTTTATTGAAAGTAGCAAAGCTATGTTGGTCTATGTAGGCCTCATCCACCAGCTTAGTCTTACCTTCTGAGGGCAGACATCTCAAGTAGTCTGTGAGGAGTACTTGGGGGTCAAAACGCACACCAGGTACTACGATCAGACGTTCTATGGCGTCTGTGACTTCGCGTACATTCTTGTACTTTTTGGCACAAAGATTGTTAATCGTGTCGGTGGCCTTCTGAGCCCCTTGGGGGTCATGCCATCTGTTGTACACAGTCCTCACGAACTCTTCCAATGTCTGGGCCTGAGCCCGGGCATCGAAGTTCTGACCTTTACCCTGCTGTTGCACTAATGCGTTTCACCAACATTGTCGGTGCGAATACCCTTACAAGGGTATCCGCCCTAGTTTTTGCAAGTGACAGAGATTAAGTTTGGACTAAAGTTTAAGTATACCGCGCACGGCGAGACTGTGTCTGCAATTTACGTTAACTAAATGGTTGACTAGAGTAGAGAGTGCGTGGGCGCGCGGATTCAAGGCGCGCGTGATTTCTTTCCCTATTTGATGATTATAGAGCCGGCGTGGAATGCCGGTTGCCTTGTCTTATTGTTATTATTTATTTATTCTTGATTAAATTAGGGTTATGTGATATTTCTCTTTTGAATGGTGCGGTTGACTGAGTTTCGTGCACGTGCGTGGAGATCGACCTCGACAACGGTGAGGTTTCGGCTTGATAAACGAGGTGCGCGACATCGAAGGCTGGTGAGGCGACGGGGCGGTTTTGCTTAGTTTCTGTGTTTCGTTTGTATTTTTAAATTTTAGTTTTATTATTTTTCTCGTCTTTGCTGGTGATCGGCTTTGAGGCCAATGCCGGGACCACAGGACCTGGCCCAGTTGCTACGTCGATAGGCGCGGCTAGCCGGTACGGCAGTGGGGGACCTTGGTTACGCACCCTGGCTGGCAGTAAACCGGGTGGCGTGGACCGTCCGCAGGAGCGCCGTCAACTCCCCGATATCTGCTGTGGGAGGCTTGGGTGTGATCATGCCCGCTGGTTCCCGCAAGATGGTAAGCTATGCCTTGGTGGGGCTGTGGGGGGCACCTGTGCGAGGCTGCCAAATCTGAATATTGTCATCTCGCTATTGCTCATTTTCCTTGCAGATGCTTCTGTTTTGTGCGTGAAGTTGCGGTCGAGGATGGGTTTGGTCGAAAGTTCCTTGTCCAGCCCCGTTTGGTCGTGGCATATATGTGGGGGACGCTGGGCCCTTTTCCCAGCTTATATTGAATATGGAACAAGGATAGGTTTTAGGTTAAAAAAAAAAAAAGAAGGTATTTTGTGTTGCGCAAGTTCGTAAGCTTAGTAGCTTCCAAAACTGGATTTATTTTTATTATTATTATTATTTTTAAGGCCCTTGTGCAAGGCCTCCATCCCAGTGGTGGTAAGAGAACCACCGGGATTGAGGCTTTGTCTGGTGGGCCGCTCCATCTATTGGTGGGGAGCAATGGAGCATTATCTGCTGGAAACTGGGTCCAGCGTCCCTTGAATACATCAAATTCTCATGTAGCTTCCCCCACTTCCCCTCCAATTCGTATTTGCTTTGTGACTTCCCCCTCTTCCTCTCCAATTCCATAATGCATCTTCTCCACCATATAACCCTCAAGCCACGCATCCAACGACCAATCCAAACCAGATCCCAACTAATTGACCTCCTCTCCTCTTCGGAGGAAGAGGACAGTGAAAGCGACAACCAAAAGGACAAAGTGCTGACCGATCTGGATGCCGGGGACAAACAGCGGGAGTCACCCCCCAAAATGTTGACAAGAGGGAGGATGAAGGATTGGGTGGGGAGGCAGGAACAGTGGAACTTATCAAATGTCAAGAAAAATGTGTTGCTGCTATTGTCAATGAAAAACAGCTCCGCTGGACAATCGGCCTTTGGCCTTCTCAAAGTAGAACCCCAATATCACAAAACCGGGGTGGCTATGATGGGATGGAAAGGCAAGCCGGACCTCAGACGGATTGCAGCCCATCTGCACACAATTTGGGAAGTGCCAGAAGAAGAGATACTCTCATGCCTGTCAACTCCCCAAGGCCTCCCCTTGCCGCCTCAGATTCACACAGTGTTGCTGTGCCTCGCCAAAGAACAGGCAAACAAATACAAGGCCATCCAGACAACAACGGTATGGTTTACTGAAGAAGAGCTCTGGCAACTACCGGTTACAAGACTCCGGACCAGTCAGGTATGGTTGTCTTATCATATGAGACACATCCTGGGGCTGACAAGGACTGCTTAGAGAGCTTCGTACCATAACACCGCCGCATGAATAAACCGGGAAGTGGCAATCCTCAGATCTTCCCCAGTCGCACTTTGCATCCCATGGAACCTATCCAAAGCGTACCTCATCCGATAGCACGCGCTGCCGCGCCCTGTCCAAATAGCAGGCCCGCTGCCCCTCCCGTCCCTCCGGGTCCTGTTTTTCCTCCCTCCCCCTTCCTCCCACACCATCCACCCCGTGCTCCCCGCCCGGTTCCAGAGCCCATACCCCGCATACCTCCACCCCCCATGAGGAAGGTGCCACAGTGGGAAAAAACACTCAAACACAACCAAAAATACAAGCGATATGGGACATGATCCGGTCAAACGACCCCACATACTGGCCTGATGCGGTGTGCGTGCAAGAAACACACCTGTTGGGCAATCCGACACACATGGATAAGGCGCAACAAATCTGGCCATACCAAGCTTACCACGCCCATTCTAAGCACTACCATTCTGCGGGAGTGGCAATTTGACTCCCACCCACATCGAGACTCAAACCCTTTGAGGTTTTGAGGGACGAGATTCACGGTAGATGATTGCTTATCAAGGCCCGGTGGGACGATGAAGAGATTTGTCTGGCGACTGTATATGCTCCCAACACGCCGCCAGAAAGAGCAGACTTCTTTCTACAACTCCTTTGTGTACTCCCTGCAGACTCTCCTCTCATCCTAGCGGGGGATTTCAACCTGGCACCGTACCCTGTGGTCGACAGAAGGAGCCAAACTCAGCCGGATAGGCCGGGCCAGTCGTTGCCACATCATGGACTTGACACCCTGATGTTCAACCAACTCATGGCAGAGCTTCAGTTGGTGGATTCATACAGAACCATATATCCCACCAAGCAAGCATTCACATGTATAGAGGGGTTGATAGCATGTCAAATTCAAGAATTGATCTCATACTCCTTTCCAAAGACTTGGCGGGCCCGTTGATAGAGGCTGCCATATTGCCCTTCAGCCCCTCACGGTCCTTCGACCATAAGATGACAGCCATAGCCCTCGCCTCACGTCCCCCGTTTGATAGGGGGCCCAGTTTCGTCAAACTCAACACATCGCTGATCAAACCGCACACATTTCAACAGTGTGTGAAAGAATACTGGGAATATTGGCAGTCCAAAAAACAGGAAGCAAGATCGGTGGTAGAATAGTTTAACCATGGAGTGACCCGACTAAGAGAAACAGTGAAAAAATTCTCGATAAAAAGGGCGAGAGAGCGGAAAGTGGTCGTGGAGGAACTCTTGTGTACTTCGGAAAAATGGGACGACAAGCTTTCCACCACTCCTTTGGATAATACCGTATATTGTAACTTGCAACAGGCGAGGGACCACCTACAAGAACATCTTGAAGCCCAAGCGGAGGGCTGGAGGATTCAAGCTAGAATCAAACGTGGTCACATAGACGGGACCATGACAAAAACCTTTTTCCACAAAGCTAAGGCGAGAGTGAAACAAACCGCTGTGGTTTCGCTTAAACACCCGTTGCACGATGATAGCCCGGAAGCCACTAACCCGTACCAAGTGACAGAATATGCTGCAAAATATTACCAAGACCTGTTCACTTCCAAGACATCTCAGAGGCCAGCGGACAGTGTCACGAATGCGAGGCAATAAAGCCTCAAATCTGTCCTCTTGCCGGAGCACCCGGATGCCTTTGAACAGCCACTAAACCGAGTCGAGATCTACACGGCCCTCCAGCAAATGGACGACGACAAAACACCGGGTTTAGACTCGTTCCCGAAAGAATTCTGGCTAGCCTTGTGGGACACATTTCAAACAAATCTTTTGGATTACATAAATGTTGTCCAGACTGATGGCACGTTCGGAGACCTCCTCAACCAAGGGGTTACCACCCTCCTCTATAAAAAGGGCTCAAAGAATGAAGTCAGAAATTAAAGACCCATAACTCTTTTACCGGTCCCCTACAAAATGGTGGCAAAGGCACTGACTAACCGCATGCTTCCCCACATGACACACTTCATTCACCCTGACCAATCCGGGTTCATACCTGAAAGGATTATACAAGACAATATCCTTCTGGTGAATGAGACGATTAAATACGCAAGGCAGAGAAAGAAGGAAGCGGCGGTCCTCTTTATCGATTTGGAAAAAAACTATGACCATGTGGATTGGGTCTTCCTCGACCTGTGCATGCAAAAAATAAAGTTTGGCCCAAATTTTAGGAGATGGGTGGATACCCTTCACAAAACGGCGACAACGAACATCATGGTAAATGACCATCTATCCAATCTGTTCCCGCTCCAGCGATCGGTCAGACAAGGCGACCCCATTGCCCCACTATTGTTCGTCATTGTAATGGAGGCTTTGGCCACGGTCATCAGAGCTAACCCGAAAATAGAGAAGATAGATGTGCCTGAAATCCCACACAGTCGCATCCCCGTGACATCACTTTTCGCTGATGACTTGACAGTGTTGATCAAGGCCAGTCGTTCCTCTCTGCAGGCTTTAGTCACCACCATACAAACGTTCTCAATAGCGTCTGAGGTTGTGAACTGGGGATCCAAAACGGAGGGGTGGTGGCTCCACCCCCAAGACCTTGCCCCCCTCCCCCTGATCCGGCTATAGCATGGAAATCAAGGCAGGAGGCCATACGGATACTAGGAGTGCGGCTTACAGTGCTGGGCTCCCCGCCCGATCACAGAGCCTCCCTGGTGGAGGAGGCCCTTAGGAGAATGGCCAAGTGGAGGGGCCTGCACACCTCAATAGTGAGTAGGGCCCTGACCCTCAACACCGCAATTTTTTCTGCTATGTGGTACAAGGCGGCATGCTGGCCAATCTCGCTCAAGCAGCCTCGGACTATGAATACCCCCCGGCGGCGGACAGGCGCGGCCAAGTCTGCGGCCGCGGACGAGGCCGCGAGCCCGCAGACGCGCGGCTTTGGCGTCACGTGGCAGCCAGAGGGGAGGGGGCCGCAAGATTTGGGAACCGCCATTCGGCGGTGCAACCCCTGCTCCACCCCCCCACACAAAAAAAAATGGAAAAAAAACATCTTTTGGTAGGGGGGGTTGGGCAGCGAACG
>BFEA01000914.1:194588-209373 GCA_003427395.1 Chara braunii | reverse complement strand
CGGTCTCTGGTGCCGCCGCGAAACGCCGCGCCAGGCCCTTTTTCCCTTTCCCGAGGCCGGCCTCCGGCTCCACCCGCATTTTCCCTGCCTCACGTCCTCCTTGTCCCGCGCCCCTCCACTGCCGCGCCGTTTGGGACCCACCGCCTCCGCGCCGGTTTCTGCTGGGCCCGGCGGGGGCGTCACGCTGGGCCCTTTGCTTGCTTTAAGGGTATAGAGAATAGAGAAGAGAAGAGAAATAAAATCAATGACACCCTCAATTTTATTTTTTTCTTCGTGCTGAAAATGGAGTTGTTGGGGCCCCGACGTCCAGGACCCCCCTGACTGTCCGCCCAGGACGTCCTGCCATCGGACAACTGGTAGCCTAGATGCGAACACATCTTGACTACATCAGCGGCTCAAATTCTCCTCAAGAGATCGTTATTATCTGTATTTCAGGTAATCAGTGTGCCCGAGAGAAAAACAAAGAATCCCCTATGGCCAAACTACCACTATCATACCGTTGTGATCACACAAGGGAACTTCTCATCTGCTTCACTCCGGTACCCGAATAGAGAGCAAATCAACAAACCGAAACTCTTCCTACACCGAGCTCATTATGAGCACCAGCCCTCCAAAGCTCCACCTGTTATGTTGCGATCATATTGTAATAGTAGCATCAGGGGTGAAGGATAACATCGAAACTTCTCCTCCACCCATACCCTCCTAACCAACACCCGATCTCACCATCCCCTCATCCCAAGCCTCTTTTGCCACAGTGGTCCCCACCGTCAGTATTTGCTCCAAAATCAGCATCAAAGGCACATCGTCCTCTGCCATTGTCCAGAACTCTGATGCGATATATGTTCGTTCTGTCAGTCCAGATAAAAGGATCCTGGCTGCCCCGTAGAGTGCCATCTTTTTGGACGGAGAAAATCTCAATTAGGGTCTGTGTTGGGTCTACAATGTGTACTTTTCCTATCTCCTCCTTCTGATCGGGCAGGCAAACCCAGTCTCCTTCTCTCAATTGACGCCCTTTTCGAAGGATGCTATACCATTGGAGAGGGAAACTTTCAATGAGTTTGTTTAGCGCCGATTCCGTGAGATGGCAGTAACGTAGCCATGCCTGCATCCTTTCTGTACTCTTCCAACATCTTGCCTCTGTATCCCACAGATCCCCTACCCTGCTAGCACCATGTTTAACCCAACCTTTCCAGGGAGCATCTGAGCTGTATCTTACCTGGCGCAAGGCATCCGTAATCAATCGATTCCCAAACAGCGGTTGTCTGAAGACTTCTTCCCATCGCTCCGGATTGGGTCGGTCGGGCGGCGGGAGCTTCCTCCATGTGCGAAGTAAGCGCAGCCAATGTGTGCTCGCCGGGTTCCCATTCTTATCTTTCCTTGGAAGCCTCCAGTATCTGTCTTGTAGCCATACCAGGGGGTCAGTCTTTGGGGGGGCTTCCGGTGCTAGGGCACCGATTTGCGCCAGAGCCAGGGGGGGCCAGGTGGAGGACGAAGAGAAGATAATGTGCTGAAGCCAGCGAAGCGTAAGGGCTTGGGATTGAGTGGCCGGGTCCACAATTCCTAGTCCTCCTCTGGTCTTAGGCTGGATCACGGGGTCCCAAGCTACTCGACTAATTGCATGGAGGGTATTACTGTCCCCTCTCCAAAGGAAAGCTGGTAGCTGCTGTTTTAGTGACCTAAGCCCCCCGTCGCTCATGGGCCATATAATCGATTTGTACCAAAGTGTGGCCAAAACCACATTATTAATGACCAGGGTCCGCCCAAATAACGATGTGTGTTTTTTATTCCATTGTTTTAGTTTAGCGTTTGCTAGTTCTGTCAGCCAGTCATCGTTGGTAGTCGGCTTCCCTTTTGCTGTAATGAGGGCTCCCAAAACTCTCCAAGGGTCTTCCAAGGGGAGCCATGTGATTTGCGAGTTTTCAGGAGGCCTTCCTCCTTGCTGGTGCATCCACCATCCTACCGTCTTCTGCCCCCAATTTACTGCCATATCGGAGAGCCGACAGAACCGGTTCATGAGAGTTTGGATTTCTTCCATGTTACGATCTGTCGCTTCCACCATTATGGTGAGGTCCTCAGCAAAAAGTGAGCAGATCGGCACTGCCTCCTCCGGGACGTTCGTGATCTTAATGCGAGAGAGGTTCTTATTATGCATGAGGTTGGCCGAGAGTGCTTCCATTATTACCAAGAAAAGATAGGGTGCAATGGGATCCCCCTGTCTTACAGACCTCTGAAGCTCGAAGGGGGGCGCTATCGACCCGTTGACCTGCACACAGGTGGTGGCGTTATGATGCAGGATCCTAAACCAACGTCAAAAGACTGGTCCAAAGTTCATTCTCTCCAAGCATTTGTCCAGAAATTCCCAGTCAACGTGGTCGTATGCTTTTTCGAAGTCAATGAATATAATGGCCGCGTTTGCTTTATTCCGTTGGGCTAGTTCGACCACCTCATTGACTAGTAAGATATTTTCTTGTATATTCCTTCCGGTCATGAACCCTGTCTGCGCCGGGTGTATGACGTCTTCCAGGACAGATGCCATACGATCTGCCAGCGCTTTGGCCACCATCTTATAGACTATTGTGAGTAGAGTGATAGGTCTATAATTCCTAATGTTCATTTTGTCGTCTTTTTTGTATAACAGCGATAACACCCCCTTACCCACGATTTCTCCCATTTTCCCGACATTCCACACCTCCTGATAATACTCCCATAGGTCCGAGCTCAATTCAGGCCACATGATTTCCCGAAATTCCTTGGGGAATCCGTCTATGCCGGTTTTTTTTTCCTCTTTCATTTGGAGGAGTGCTGTCCATATTTCGTTTTTAGTCAGGGTTTTCTCCAACTGTTCTCGCTGTTGTGGGGAGAGGTGTCGATCCATTGGTGCTAAAAACTCCTCCAGTTCCCTGTCCCTTTTTTCCTTTTGAGAGGGCAGGATATGGGATGTGTATAGCTGTTTGAAAAAGGTCCTAGTAATTAGTGTGCAGTGTGCTGTGTCAGTAGCTATGATTCTGTCATTGTTTGGGTTAAAAAGGGCTTCTATGACTGTACGTCTAGCCCGTGCTGTGACCATGGAGAAGAAATGGGTGTCCATGGTAGCTTTCTGAGTAAATTTGGTCATTTTTCCCCGAATTCTAATTCCTTGCCATCTATGTAATGCGTATTGTAAAAGGCGGTCCTTAATATCTTGGATAGTGGTAGTGAGAGATTATGAATCTGCCTGCTGTTCCAGGATTATTAGTTCTTTGTGGGTAGACATTTCTTGCTGTTGTCGTTGGGCTGCCTTGGCTTTGGAGAGATCCTTGTATTTTTTTGCTAGATAGATTAGTCCATTATTAAACCATGTTAGGTGTGAGTCGAACAGATGTTTTTGTTGACGCCAGAAGTTCCATTCGCCACGGATCATCTGTCTGAAGGTTGAATCTTTAAGAAGGGAGGTGTTTAGCTCATAAAAGCCAGGACCCTGATCTGATCTTTTCCTCGTTGTCAGTATAATTCCACATGTCTTATGGTCTAGTCCTGGGTGCGGGCTTCGCGGGAGAATCAGTGACCAGCGCAATGCTCCTTCTAGGTCGTTAGCGATAAGGATGAGGTCAATCCTAGATTTGGACAGGTGTGTCGGGTCACTATCCCTTACGCATGTAAACGAACGTGCCTGAGGGTGTAATCGGCGAAAGGAGTCGAAGATGGAAAGTGTTTCACAAAATTCGGCTATCATTCGTTCGTCTTCCATTGCGGCGAAGGAAGGGGATTCTTGGCCGTTCCATCTGTCTAAGGTTCTGTCGGGGGTGGCATTAAAATCACCTGCTATGACTTGTGTGGCCAGCTTCCCCAGAAATTCCGTTTGTTCGCCAACGGTGCTGGATGAGTAAATACAGAGTATGCATAGTAGCTCCAGTTCCAGCATACCGAGGACCGATACCCATCGTCCCTCTTCCTCATCTACGACCCAGTGAACTGGCTGAAATCTGGAGTCCGAAGGGACCCAGATTGCTACTCCTGCTGAACCTGGTCTGGGTGCGTGGGCTTTGAAGGCTGTGTGAGGCCAAACCATCTTATGTGCTCTGTTATGCTCTGGGGTGTCTTGTAGGTGAGTTTCATGGACGCAGGTGACGTCCGACCATCGTCTGCCTCCTACTCCTCTAAGCT
The DNA here is from genome assembly GCA_003427395.1 of Chara braunii. Lineage (NCBI taxonomy): Eukaryota > Viridiplantae > Streptophyta > Charophyceae > Charales > Characeae > Chara > Chara braunii. The sequence continues at coordinate 205,230 of BFEA01000914.1, read as the reverse complement.
GGTCCCAGATGGCCTGACGCTTTTCAGGTTTGCTCGACGCAAGACCATTTACATTGATAGATCGTAGATCGAGGTCGGTCGAGTTAACGCATTTCTGCCATGCCGGGTTCTTGCAATATAATGTTTCTAAATCATCCATTGCATTCCTTATTTACAGTGCGTGCCATGGCTTGTCGTCCCATCTRTCCAGGAGTAGAGTTCTCTTTCTCACCAYCTTACACARACACCTACATATATCATCCTCTGGCCAATACTCGCTGGCTTTGACTTTTGCACATTGGAGATCCAGCAGTGCATTGTGGTTAAACCAACGTAAGTTGGCTGTCTTTTTGGTTTCAAAACGCAGGAAAAGGTCGTTGTTGGCCATTTGATAGTCGCTGGTTCCAAGCAACCGCACCCCCGCTCTTGCGCCCGGGGCGTAGTGTCACGGGATAAAGGTGCGCATTTGGTCGGTAAAAACCTTGTCCCCGTCCTCTCCCTCCTTCGGCGAGAATTCCCACCCTTGTAATGTTACGCCCTCGTGTTCCCCTATCGGGGAAAGGCCTATCTCCCATTTCCCATCGGTCTTTCTCAGGGGGGCCACCAGAACTCCCTCCTGTTTGGACATGGGGGTTTCGAATAGACCTCGCTCTACGAGTTGTCTAATCTTGAGTCTTCGGGAGGTCAGTCCTTTGTCCAGTCCTTCCATGCTTTCCGTGTCTCCCGTGCTTTCCTTTCCCTCAGTTGGGGCGGGCTGGGTGTGCCCTTCCTGTGCTAGAGGGTCTTGGCGTGGAGCGGGGGATTCCTTGGTGGGAGGGGGACGTAAGCGGCCCCTTGCTACGGCAAGTATGCGTTGAAAAGCTTCTGCCCATGTCAAATGAGTAGGAGGGCCAGTGGACAACGCATTCCTAAGTGTCGAACTGTTATTGAGGAGGGTGACAAGTTCGACGTAGGAGCAATCCCAGTATTGCTCACCTTCGTAGGGAAATTCAGCCTGCAAGTGTTTAATTATCCAATCCGTCACMACTTGGATTTTTTGGTCCAGGCCCATTTCCTGGGGGGGGGCATCCGGGTCTGCCGGGTTCTTCGGGCCCTCCTCCATCTCTACGTCCTGGGGGGGGGGAGTAACGTCCACCTCCATCGGTTGTGCCCCAAATGCATCTGAGCAAAAATCAGGGGATATTGCAGGCGTACTTCCACCCTCCATCTGTTGCTGATCTTGTGTTGGTTGTGGGGATTGTTGTTTCGGGGTAGCGGCGGCCGGGCCCTTGCCTGCTGCTTCAGTCGCAATCCTTGGTTATGCAGCCCCTTCGTTTGTTGCAGCTGATATTCTTCCGTTTGCGAGGACCGCGAGTCGTTATTAGCCACCTCTTTCTCGCTATTAGTCACCGCTTCCTCGATAGTGGTCACTTCTATCTCACCTGTTTCCCCTTCCCCCCCCCCTTCCGTTAGTGCCACCTTTCCTTTGTGATTTTGGGTTGCCMTTGGATCTCCTTCTGCTTTTTTGTTGTCTTCCTTTTGTCCAGGTTTGGAACCTACCATTTGTTTTTCCAAGTTTGGCCTGCCCGATTCGGTGCCTAGAAGGCTAAAGCGGTTTTCTTTTTGGCCTCCACCCCCCTCAATTTCCTGCGTCTCGCTGCGCTCCTGCACTCTCCTCCCCTTTCCCACCTCCACCCATTCTTCGCGAGATCTCGCTTTTATGGGGGTCTGCCCCAAGTGGGATTCCAGGGATTTAGGGGGGGCCCATGACGTAGGAGGTCGGGAGCCTTGTCGTGGCTCACCCTGTCCTTCCCATGACCATCCAATCACTTCTCCTTCTTTTTGTCCCAGTGCATCAATGTATACCCACCCTTCATACCCGGGGTCAACAGTGCGCCACCGTGCTTCATCAAAGGGATCCTTTTTCAGTCGCCCTGTGGGTCGTGATGCGCGCGAAGGGTGACGGGCGCAGACTGTCTCTGTGTACAGGTGGCCGTATGCCTGACATTTGAAACACCAGGGCCGGTGCTTGTGGGCGGTGTGGATGCGACAAATCCTTCCTCCCACCTGAAAGGGGATGACATCATCGATTGAAAATACATACCCGTCTGCCAGGTTGATGGCAAGCATGAGATAGTCATCTCTTCGGGCAACATTACGGGGCGGGGGGTCAATAAAGTCAATCACATCGTACTTCTGTGCAAAATCCTGAACAAAAGCAGCTTGTATTTCAATTGGTATATGGCGGAATTCGACCCAAAAGGATTCTCTCATCATTTGCTCCCTCCATCCCTCCAGCCGCTGTGGTTTAGGGGGGCCCAGGGATGGATGCGTACCTCCGATCTCTCGCAGCGCAGAGATCGCCTAACTGTCCATTGTTCTCTTGTCGGAGACTGACACGCGGATGACCGTGATGACAGTGGAAGAGGCGGGTTGGATTAGAAAGTGGTTGCGTGCACTTTCAGACGAGCCTTTAAATGCAGCTAGCCGCTCCCTAATCCAACCTACTTTATCATTTGTAGACTTAAAGGCCGCATCGTCGTGAAATGCCCAGTTACTAGCGTGTTTCATGTACACGGCATCTCGCGTTTTAACTGCCTCTCCTGGGAGGGCTCGGATTGTGGTTGTCTTCCCGCCTTGGTGGATTATCCTGTTTTCGGAGGGGGTCAACAGGCAGGATAAGAAGAACGCTCCAGCTGTTGTCAAGTTTCTCAGCGGGATTTGCCACTCCTCCTTCGCTTCCCCTCCGGCTACTTCCTTCCCTCGCTGGATACAGATTGATTCTTTGGGCATCGACCCCCTCAGTTAAAAAAAAAAAAAGAAAAAAAAAAAGAAGGAAAAGATAAGAGGCTGTTCCATGGACTGTGTTCTGTGGATGACTTTTCGGTGTTCGCCAAGTTCAAGCTTGATGACGAGGGTTCGCGGGTGAAGGCAGAACAGATGCTGAGAAATTTTGAAGAAAGCTATGACCAGAACCTGACTTTGGAATGTACAGATCGTTCGGGCTGCTGGGATTTTTTAGGCTGTGTTGTCAAGAATTTTGTTTACTACCAAGTAGGCGTTAGATGTGCTGCCGTTCACAAGAAACAGAGAAGAATTATGCAGGGTATAGACCGTATAGCTTTTCAGAATCTGCAGGATGCATGCTCGTATATAGACAAGCAGCAGAAGATGGTTGTTGTCAGATCTTTTCTGCATAGGGCCTAATGGTTTACGGACATGCAAGGTGCTGAGTTGAGCTTCTTATTTGCTTTGAAGATTGAGTTGAGATTGCGTGGTTTTAAGGATGAGTTCTTTGACGGGGTCCCGAAGAATTTTTCTAGTGAGTTTGGGGGTATTTGGCCAGATTGGATTGAATGTCTGATGGGTTGGGATACACACTGCTTTGTGTGCTGCCATTTTTTTGCTGAGTCATGCAAGTGGACAAAGGGTTACAACTTACAAAGGGGGCCAAAGGGTGCAAAGGGGCACCGATATTTGTGTGCCACCGGGGTAAACTGCGGTCTATTTGTGACAGTACTAGAGAGTCAGTAAGTCTTAGGCTGAGTTCCGGACGAGGGAATGACGAGTCACCACTTTCCGTGGTTCTGATTTTTGGGCTACGTACTAGTTAGACCTAGCACCCTAGAGTACTTGAAGCTTGACTATGATGGTTCTGTCATTAATTTGTGACGTAGAAGACCCTTGAAGAATCCGGCGCTGGCGGCCAGATGAAAATGTAGGGTACATCGCCACCCAGCTCGACATGTGCTTCATGACCATTGGCGCGCCGCCAAATTTCGGTTCGAGCCTGATGGGTGCTTTCTGCGTGATTATCTCAAGAACCCATCCCGTTGTGTTTTGATTGCAGCCAGTGTGTCGACTTGTACTCTCTCTCTCTCTCTCTCTCTCTCTCTCTCTCTCTCTCTCTCTCTCTCTCTCTCTCTCTCTCTCTCTCTCTCTCTCTCGGGGCCTTGGCCAAATTGGCCAAGGTTGCGGAGGATAAGATTCTCGACTACCTAAGGATGATGATTAGTGATGTTTTTTCCGAAGGCCGGCGGATAAATTTTTGAAGGATCCGAGTATGCTGGTCCTTGTGTAATGACAGTTGATAACAGCAGTTGGTACCGCGGCCCGTAAGAGGGGCAGGCTGCAACCGTCCGATACCAGGGTACCGCACGTATCCACGACCGATACCGGTCCAGAGACAGATATTTTAGGCTAAGTATGAACTCGGATATTCCATCTTTTGTGTGTGTGTTTTCTTGTTTTTCTTGTCCTTTTCTTGTCTCTGCTTTTTTCATTTTCTTTCCTTTTTCATTTTCTTTCTTTCTTTCTTTTATTCGTATCCATTGTACCGACGGGACAAGTATGCGGGGGTAGGATTCCGACAGTTGGGTGTGCCTTTATGTCCTTTGGTCTGACTACTTCCAGAGAGATCCGACACCGGAACTTCAAGGATCTGAGCCCGCGGACCGTTGCTTCGTATCTTGACCAGGTACACACTGAGTTCATGGGAACAAGGTATCTACTTCTGAAGATATCTCTCACCAGGACTTCGTGGGTCATACCCTCCGACCGTTGCGTCGTATCTAGACCAGATGGCAGACTGGGTTCATAGGGAAGAATTATTATTATTTTGGCTTGTGAACGTAGGAAGGAGTACCAGAGAACCAAAGATGGGGAACGTGCGGCTTTTACAATAGTACGGAACGCGATAGGAGTTACCTAGGCATACCCCAGAGCATATAACCACGAGAGGCAAGGCTAAGGGCCTCTCTTTCGATAGAAACGCTCGTTGTAGCGTACCTTCCTAATGAATCCTTGCAGACGGAAGAAACCGGTAGAAGGATTCTGCGTTGTCGAAGTTTTGGGAGATGGTGGTGATGGTGGTTGGAAGTTTGTATGTGTGAGAAGTGGAACTCCATATATGTTTTGAAGTTTGAGCTCGTTCAGACGAGTTTATTCGAAGTCGTGTATGGTTCGTTCCTAAGTTTGCATGTACTGTTTTCCGAACACCTGTGCCCTCCCTTCTAGGCTGTTTTGCCGCAGTCTACCACTCTTGGGAGCATAGTAACCGAAGTATACATACTTGACGGTGGCTGTGATGTTCTTTAGCTTCTTGCATTTGGTATTTCGGTGGTGCTGTTCGAATCACATAGTCACTGGTTTTCTGTGTAGGTCGTGACTGAGTAGGTGCGGACGGTATTTGTTGGAATCAATACGGTTTGATTGGAGTGGCTAGATATAACGCAGAGTACGTGTTTGTCGAAAGAGTTAGTAATCGTTCGTAGTTTTAGGTGTTACAATGAGGACGAAACCCACGATACGCTCTATTCTTTTTGGATTCGGCCTGCTGAGTATCGGTGTTGTTTTTTTTCTGTTGGGATTGGTATTTTGATAACATGCCGGGAACTTGTGTTAGATGTGGTCAAGTAATTGGGAGGTGCAGGCGTTCCGAGACGGCTATCAGGGCAAGGCTGGTGGCGTTACTAGACAGCTACGTTCAGCAGACACTACAGCCCGTTTTGGACACTGTACGACAGCTCGTGAACATCCGGACACGCTCAAGGATATTGAGACAGCTCCAAGCCATATTGGTTAGAGTTCGGAGAGCAGTACGGCTATTGAGACCTAGGAGAAGGTTGTGTTATGCTAAAGCAGTGGAGATCGCGGAAATCTGGCGCCAGTGATCATCAGCGGGCAAGAGGAGATTCGGCCAGTTCGATCTGAGACTTCTCGGGTGGAAGGAGGACAAATACTCTGACATCATGTACAACAACGGCAATGGTGGAGGCAACTACGGGAATAATGGGGGGAATGGCAATAATGGGAATGGAGGCGCGGGGGGAGGAAGAACGAATGGACTACAATGCTATGAATGTGGGAAATTTGGGCATATTGCGAGAGATTGTTGGGCCAAGAGGGGTAGATCTGCACAGCAAGATGATGAGGTAAACTTGTTTGTTCGGGATTTGATGAAAGAGAGAGAGGAGAAACGCAAGCGAGAAGAAGAAGAAGAGAAGCTACGGTTGAAGTTGGAGAAGGTAAGGAAGCGAGAACTAGATTTGGCAAGGAGGACCGAGGAGATGCAACTGCAATTACAGGCGGAGATCGCGGAGAAGTGGAGGAAGCAGCAAGAGGAAGCGGCAGAGAAGATCAAAGCAGCGGCATCGGTGGTAGGAGATGGGAAGGGTCCTATGAGTCCTAGGAGTCCGAAGATCTCACCTAAGAGTAAGGGCATTCAAAGAGGAAAGGAGAAGAAGAAACCTACAGGGTCAAGCAAACGAAGGAAGGAGGTCGGGCGATTGGTTGTCATGTCCTCATCCTCAGAAATTGAAGAAAGTTCCACATCAAGTAGTGACGATTCCACTGATTCTGAAGGGGAGACACTGAAGGTGATCAGAAGACTACGAGAAGTGAAGAGGAAAACCAAAAGCAAGAAGAAGAAAGCGAACACTAAGAAGGAGAGCAGGAAGGCACCTTCTACAGTCCAGGAAAGAGGAGAATGTTCGAAACGCTCATACACACCGGTTTCCACACCGGGAAACGACGCCGAACCAAAGACGCCGCTTACAAAGGGCTACAAGGGGATTGCTGCCGGTTGCTCTCAAGAAGGCATGATAGACTATACGCTGTCGGTTATGAAGCAACTGTAGACCAAGAATCTGAGCTGAAGGAGATGTGCGGCAAGCATGGCATTAAGCTGGCTAAGAAGGATGAGATGGTGAGGGAACTGGCGAGAAAACAGACTGAAGTCGCATACGACGGATTTTTTACCACGCCACTTTCGAAGAAAACCACGTCACTGCGGATTGGTGAAGATAAGTTGCGGGCCCAGAAGACGCCCGAGGAGATGGTAAAATCCTCAATCACCACGAGGGGGAAGGCAAAGATGACTGAGACACCGAGAGTAGTACTGCGCTCCGCTACACCTGAGGAATCTGCACCAGAGTCTTCTCCCGAATCGGATTGACAATCAAAGCCCCCTTCGAAGAACGAACTCTGGATGACGCTAGGTACCTGCTTGGCCAAAAGAGAGACTCTTTGGGGGCAGGGTGTCACCGGTGAGCCGGGTGCCAGCGTAGAAAGGCGTATCGCCACTACCACGACCTTACTTGCTCTGAGTGGGGAACTGAAATGGTTGGGGAAGTACTTAGATAAGATGGACGTTGCTGATGCTACAATGGATCTGAAGACTGGCGGTACCTATGCTATCGTTAGCCCATGGTCGAAAAGGGTGTACGTTGGGTGTACTGCTCGTCCCATTTTGCATAGGTGGAGACAACACCTTATGGCCGCTAATTCGAAGGCGTTAGGAAAATCACCGCAACTGTACAGATGGATGAGGCGCTTCGGGATTGGGAAGTTTGTAATTTTACCCATCCGTCATACGACGGAGAAAGATGACTTCGTCTTCGAAAAGCACCTCATTTGGGACTTGTTTCCGAGTCTTAACGTAATGGGTGTCGGGGGGAAGGCTGGAAGAAGGGCGAGACGACGAAAGGGAAGACGAGAAAGAAAGAGGAGAGTACCACGTTCGGTGGGGCAGAAGGTAGTTAAGTTCATAACTGAGGGACAAGGAGCGTACTTCACTGGTGAACTGGTTAGATGATAAAGTGTTGCAGAAGGATATGAACGTCGTAGTTGAATTCTGTGAGGGATGTTCGTGGACCGATGGGTGGTCTAATGTGGTTGCTAAGTACGGAGAATTGACCGTACTTATAGAAGGGAGGAACCTTTTGCGGAAAGAGAGCAAGTCGATATGCCAATCTGGGGGGATTGTCAAGTTTGTGGACATTCGGAGGACTACTACTACGACAGAAAGGAACAAGCTCGTGCTCCAGAAACTGCTCAGACAACCGCGTATGGCTACCACCCCTGGACGATACACCTCACATAGGCTGGTAGGTCTGTACAGGACTGATGGTCTTTTTGGGAAAAAGGAGACTAGGAATTGGCTCAAGGTGAAGTAACTGAAGTTAGACAAGGTAGTGAGGAAGAAGACGGGCGTTAGTATCAGAAGAAAGACTACGGTAAAATATCCTTACTGCAGTGCGGTCAGGAAGACTGAGGTTAGGAGAGTGACGGAGAAGGTGATAGACTCCTACGTAGTAGACACTGTCATCGCCACGTTTGTCAAGAGGAAGCTTCGGATCGTTAACACCAAGAATAGAACGGTGGCGGAGATCATCCACACACACAGGAAGTATGCACACACCTTACCGACTGTGTGTACATGCTCAGGTTACAATTTAGACAAACATGAGGGTCACGTTCTGACGCGTTTTGCGGATATGGATAATGTACCAACTTTTATTCGTAATTCTAGGAATGTGACGCTGAGCGTAGACAAGCTTCAGAAGTCCGAACTGGTCAAAGGGATTTTGGCGGGGACTGCATACCTGAAGCACAGCAAGGAGGCTACGATTGATGTTGATCGTTGCTTCAATGACTCGATACGGAAGGGGGAAACCTGGACCGACACCGAAATCAAGAAGTGGGCGACTCGTTTTGAGGGCCTAGTACTTACGTCAGTCGATCGTAACCTCGGCGACACTGCCGTGGTCTGTCCTGTCCTCTATAGACATGCCTATGGCAAGATGTTTGCTTGGAACAAGGATTACGTGAAGGTCAATGAGGAAGAGAAGCAAGTGCTTGCTGATTGTAAACGTGACTACATTAATTCGGACTTAGCTACATTCGGCGTCTGAAAGAACGATGGGAAATTGGGGAATGCGTACATTATCCCCAAGGATAAAGATCTCCAGAGATGGAGACCCATTGCACCAGCATGCTGTGATCCGGCGATGCTGGGACAGAAGAGATGTGCTAGGGCTCTGTACTGCCTCATCACTAGGTATGGACAGTACAAACATTTCCATCTCAACTCCTCGGTGACTTTATGCCGAGAACTCTCTGAGCTTGGTGTTTATTTCAGCAAGTTAGGCTGCAACACTGCTATTGGCAGGTGTTATGATATTAAGGAAATGTTTATCTCAATACCACACAATGCCATCAAGGATGCCGTGTTCGAACTGATCAGGCATTTCGAAAATGAAGGATGGCAGCAGGTAAGAGTGACTTTGAGAGGCAGGCTGTGTACACTTTCTAGGACAGGGAAAGGAGAGGGTGGATATGTGAAGGTCAAGCTGCACACGATTTTTAAGATGGTCGAGTATGATCTTGCACATGCTTTTATGAGATGATGTGAGCTCATTCGGAGACAAGCTGTTGGGATTCCTATGGGGAAGACTATGAGCCCGGTGCTTACCACAGTTACCTGTTCGATGGCAGAAGCCAAGTTCCTGCGCTCACTGGGATCTGACTGCAGATTGGCGAGAGGATGGAGGATGGTGGATGACGTTTCGATACTGGTCGGCGGCAGAGACGATGCTGCATCATGGCAGAAGGCACAAACGATCATAGAGCTGTATGAGAAGGCCTATGATTCGAACCTCAAGTTGGTACGGAAGCACGACGGTAGCAACACGTGGGATTTCATTGGCGGGGCGCTGTATGTGGACACGAACCCGGTTCGGGTACATTTCGTACAGGATACTAAGAATTCGAACGTTTTGAGGTTCGGATACAAGTTGAGGTATCAGACGATGCAGGATTTTTCAAGCTACTCTAACAAACGGACGAAGGCGGGTGTATTGACGGCAACACTCAAGAGGTTATGGTTCTCATCGACTTCCGGAGCACTAAGCGTGGGCGCGGTCTCCTACGCGATTGTGGAAAGTTACCTCCGGGGATGCCCCCCGGAGGTCTCTCTCGGGGCCTTGGCCAAATTGGCCAAGGTTGCGGGGGATAAGATTCTCGACTACCTAAGGATGATGATTAGTGATGTTTTTTCGAAGGCCGGCGGAGAAATTTTTGAAGGATCCGAGTATGCTGGTCCTTGTGTAATGACGGTTGATAACAGCAGTTGGTACTGCGGCCCGTAAGAGGGGCAGGCTGGAACCGTCCAATACCAGGGTACCGCACGTATCCACGACCGATACCGGTCCAGAGACGTCTCGGATATTCCATTTTTTGTGTGTGTGTTTTCTTGTTTTTCTTGTCCTTTTCTTGTCTCTGCTTTTTTCATTTTCTTTCCTTTTTCATTTTCTTTCTTTCTTTCTTTTATTCGTATCCATTGTACCGACGCGACACGTATGCGGGGGTAGAGACAGTTGGGTGTGCCTTTATGTCCTTTGGTCTGACTACTTCCGGAGAGACCCGACGCCGGAACTTCGAGGATCTGAGCCCGCGGACCGTTGCTTCGTATCTCGACCAGGTACAGACTGAGTTCATGGGAACAAGGTATCTGCTTCCGAAGATATCTCTCACCGGGACTTCGTGGGTCATACACTCCGACCATTGCGTCGTATCTAGACCAGATGGCAGACTGGGTTCATAGGGAAGAATTATTATTATTTTGGCTTGTGAACGTAGGAAGGAGTACCAGAGTAACCAAAGATGGGGAACGTGCGTCTTTTACGATAGTACGGAACACGATAGGAGTTACCTAGGCATACCCGGGAGCATATAACCACGAGAGGCAAGGCTAAGGGCCTTTCTTTCGACAGAAACGCTCGTTGTAGCGTACCTTCCTGATGAATCCGTGCAGACGGAAGAAACCGGTAGAAGGATTCTGCGTTGTCGAAGTTTTGGGAGATGGTGGTGATGGTGGTTGGAAGTTTGTATGTGTGAGAAGTGG
>BFEA01000914.1:175841-193178 GCA_003427395.1 Chara braunii | reverse complement strand
TTAGCCTTAAAAAAAAAAAAAAAAAAAAAAAAAAACACCTGGAAACAGAAGATCCTAACTAAAACCTCCTACTGTTTACACCTCCATTTCAACAAGCGAACCCCTCCCTTTCCCACCTTGACATTTCTCCCGAGCACACCACCTGCTCCCCCGTCTAACACTCAGGACCATCCACCCCCCTTGGCAGACGACCCTGACAGACAGCAGTCTCGAACACGAGTGCTGGGCAGGCAGGCCCAGCCCTCCCTACCGTCTTCATCCAAATAGAACGCCCAGTAATTATGACCATACCTGGACTGAAAGCTGTGTCAAATACAGCTATAATGACCGGGCATTCTATTCGGGTGAAGATGGTAGTTGGAACACTTATGGTATGAGCCCTGCTGAACAGGCACTCTGGATGCCAGGTGTAATCATTTTTCCTGCAAGCCCCATGAGCACGCTATGATCGCCCCCTCTCCAAAGGCGGTCTGAGGCTAGCCCTGCTTAGGGCAGGGCGCTCTATATCAGCAGGGCTCTTTTTCTCTCTTCCTTTTGTTTTGTTTTTGGGTCTCACCCCTCAGGACACCCCACCCACCCTCCGTTCGTCAAGTCTCCTGGCACACCCCCACTCCCTCAGTCCTACCTCAGTGTCTACCACTCCGAGCAATCATTCCTCTACCACCTTGGCGGGGTGACCTGACCAGACCGTGGTTGCGGACACCAGTGCTCAGCAGGAACTCCACTTAACCCTGGTTGAAGCATAGGCGAATGAGCCCTCTTGCTCTTGTACGAGTACTTCAGGCACTTAGTCTCTGGGAAGGGAGGTGTTCAGCAGTTGCCCAGTTGGCCGTGCGCCTGTATTGTACAGGTTTCTGTGTCGCAAGAGACAGGATGCGGGTTCGAGTCCTGGCTGATTCGAATGAGAGCCCCGCGATTAGAATCGGCCATATTGGATGTGCATTTGCATCCCCGCCTGGGGGTACTCCACGGGGGGATGGTAGCAAGGCTGTGTCGATGTTATATGTATGGGGGGTCCCCGCCCGTCGAGTGTCCTGCTGGCTGTGCTTACAACATGCGCAGTTGAGGGGGGCAAGAGTCGCTGAGGGATTGGGTACCATTGGCAGTCTCCCCCCTTGGAATGCCCCGCTCTGCCCTGGTGTGTCCTGGGAGTGTGATCAGGGTCAACGTGTGCCTAGTAACCGGCCTCTACAACACCCTGGACTTTACTTTAAAAAAAAAAAACAAGGGTAGAGCCTGCCTATACCTCAGCCTGGATAACCTTTTAGCAAAAAAAAAGAAGAAAAAAGAACTCTGAAAAGCAGATTGCCATTATCCAGATAATAATGTCTGCAGAGAAAGCCCCACCCGTCTGGATAGCGCTGAGGTGTCATCCTCTGCTTAGGATGTAGAGGTCTGAGTTTACCTGCGCTATGAAATCTCCTTTGAGCTAAGCCTGTTGGGACACTGGCCCTAGCAGATGCACCTCCCCAACCACTGATGCGACCTCAGCAGCATCAACAAGCAGACCGACAGCTTGACAGCCACCCTGGTTCTGCAGGCTGCTCAAACCTTTAAGTTAGAAAAAAAAAGAAAAAAGATCAAACCAAAAGTATACCTAGCCAGCAAATTAAGCCACCTCCTGGGGACATGCAGGTTCGCTGGTGTGGCATCCTAGAATCCTAGTCACTGACATTTTTTTTTTGTTTCTGACAGTAGATTACGAAGATCAGTGGGCAGAGAAGAATCCGTCGGAGGGCATAGTCATACTCACACCAGGAACTTTTTTTTTTTTTTTTTTTTTTTTTTTTTTTTTGCGAACATCTGGCTCCGATCTATTAGTGAGGAGCAGCACTTGCTGGGAACCGGGCCCAGCGTCCCTTATAAGATCAAGGTGGAAAACAGGGGCCGGGGTCCCCACAGTCTACCCGGTGGAACCACAGTGTAACTGAACTCCACTCAGAGATCACTAACAATTGCTGGGAAGCAGGCCCAGCGTCCTTTGAGTAACAGACTAGGAAAACTGGATCAGTATCTTCCGAAAGGAAGACCCTTGAAGCACACTGAAGAATCGGGTACAGCCTCCTATCCGAAGAGAAACAGATCTAGCGATTCTTAGCAGCACTAACAGTTTCTGCTTATGAAAGAAGGTACTGACTGTTTGCACCGAAGGGTTATCAGACTAATCAGGTAACACCTGGAAAACAGGTCCAGCGTCCTTCTTCTCTATCAATCTAGAGTTCTCTGCTGTTGGCTCAGTTCCAGAGTAGCCGATCTTTCCTCCCATAGTAAACGTGACATGAACATCTTACCTGTTGGTGTTCTTCCAGCCCATTGAAACGGGTATTCCCAGTTTCTAGTCTGTCTTGTAAGACTGTTGTCAGCCGAAGCTGGCTTCCGTTTGAACTTCCTGTATTCCGCCAGAATCAGTGTCCGCACCGAATGTCTGAACTTGTTTCGTAGAGCTAGTTGAAATGTACTTATCCCTTTGAAGCGCCTATCCCTCCTTGCTAGCCAAAGCAGCCAGAAGGCAATGGCGCAAAATTTAAGTGCTATGGCCTTTCCTGTCGCTGCAGTTGTGTCCCCTGTGAGTACAAAATGCTGGTTCCATAGGTTGGAGTCCCCGTATGCCCTTCTCCACAAGTCTTGGACCCATTCCCAAAAACCGCGTCCCACCACACATTCCCACCATAGGTGCGCCGAGGATTCCACTCTTGGGTAAGGACATTGGTCGCAGAATATGTTGATCTGCATTCCTTTCTCTGAGCACCATTCAGCTGTGGGTACGCAGGAGTGCATGTGCAACCATTGCAGACCCGCTATTCTGACTTCAGTAATCCCTTGAATCATCTGGCAGTAAATAGGGAACCAAGTGGAGACGAAAGTACCGAAGCTCATTGCCGCGGATTTCTTGTTCCAGGAGATCCAAGATTGAGCAGTTAGAGTTGAAGATTGGGATTGCAGGTTGTACCCTACTTTCGGTTTGTAGTTGTCCACTGATATCATATTGGTTTCTGCTGTCTCTGCAATCCTGATCCATCCTACCCAAGTGCAGTCAAGGCGTCCGTCCTCTAGTAGGGGGAATCTCCTAATATTCCTCACTTGCTCTGGACCTGTAGAGGCCTAGCCAATCTATCCTTTGTCACAACCATGGAATCGTGCTGTGTCAGAACTTGTTCTTCTTGGGTGTCCCAACGTTCTGCCAAGAGAGTGTTGTTTTCCTTAATTTCCAAGATATGGATGATAGAGCCTTGCTGCAAAGAGTCCTCCCACCAGGAGTCCTCCAACCATTCATCTTCTTCTTCCCTCAGGTACTAGAGCCAAGAGGCCGGGATGGCTTCTATGATGGAATCCCTATGGGACTGGACATGATTGCAGTCTGGACACCAGGAACTTTTTGCCGCAGCTCTGGACATAATTGCAGTCAAGACATCAAGAGTCGCTGTGATTGTGGTCACATATGTCTCAAAAAGTACTACTGTAGTGTGAGTATGCCCTGAGTGGGACCTTGCCCCTAATATATTGTCGACTCTTGTGACGAGGTAGAGGCAGGGCAGCGAGGCTGGGAGAGAGAGGGAGAGTGAGAGCACACACACACACTCACGCAACTCGACGCAGACTCTGCACGACTCAATGGACGCAGACACAAAGTGGCCAAGTTGCAAAGTCGCAATCTTGGATTCCGAACACAATGTCGCAGCAAGTCACACTGAAGCACAAGCACTGAGGCTGAAAAATGAGTATTGTACTAGGCTTGAGTCCTGAGGGCAGAAGTGCAATTTGCCTCAGGGCTGAACTGAAAATCGAAGGTCTGAGTCTGGGCGCCAGAATGCCAGATGATGCCAACTGTCGAAATCCTTTTTTTCTTTTTTTTTCTTTTTTTTTTCTTTTTTTTTGAAACAATGCTCCAATCTATTCGTGGGGAGCAGCACGTGCTGGGCACGGGGCTCAGCGTCCCATCAGAAAACATATTAGGAAAAGTATGGGAAACAATTGAGATACCGGGGCCATTACCTGGCTTCGGCTAAAGAATCCTGAAAAACACATGGGGATAGTCACAGACGGAACACCACAGAAGTTTTCAAAATACTCAAAGCCCCCAGGGACCCCAAACAAAACCCTCTACGACCCTTCAACCCTGTTTTATTCACTGTCGGGCTCTTCCAGGCCTCACACCCCCACCCTGCTAGGTTACAAGGCAACACGACTCACCCCAGCTCCGGTCAGCATCGTCCCGACACTAACCCTTGGTTGTCCCTTGGAATGCCCACCCCAAAGCATCCCCAGATCTCTCTACCTGGCCTCATGCTCCTGCTATCAACAGGTTACAGGGAAACACCCCAGCACCTGCCAGCGTCGTTCTGGCGTCGAACACCCACAGATCCATGAACATAATAACATCAGAACAGCCTACAGTGAGTTTCCCGGAGCCCCAAGAATCCCAGAGCATTCTTAAAACCGCCGGGAGCAAACGAGAGCAGCAGACTTGCTTATAAAAGAGTGAGAATCAACTAAGATTATTCGGGAGCCGACATCAAGAAAACCACATTACCTCAGTGCTATTCAGCAGACCGACCTACAACTGCCTTAACCCCCAATCCTAGATGCCAAGCTCTACCAGGCCTCACATCCCCAACCGCTGGGTTACAGGGCAGCGCGACCCGCCCCAACTCCGGTCAGTGTCATCCTAGCAACAGCTCACGGTTAGCCACTGGAATACCTTCCACCCTCGGCAATTCCCTAGTCTAAGATCACTCTACCACGCCTTGAAGCTCCGCTTCACTCAGGTTACAGGGCAACTCAACCAAACCCCAGCTCCGGTCAGCGTCGTTCTAGCGTCGGTTAGCTGTGAACCCGTGGATATGACGGTATTAGCCCATTGTCAAACGATGCCTTGCTGTCCCAGCACGACATTCTTTGGATGGCTAAGTTCAGTATCGTGTCCCCATGGTCCGGGGGAGGCCCAGGGCTGGTAGGTTCACCCCTAGTACTCTGATTGCTGCCTCTTTTTCCCTCCAAGCCACCAGCGTCTTCGTTGGAGGGTCTTCCTTAAGCGGGTGGAGCCACCACCCTTCTCTCTTTGTTCCCCGGTTCACCTTCATGTCCGCTAACACCTCAAACAAGTGTATGGTATGGGCCAAGGCTCGAAAACTATCTGCATCAGCCCTGAAGAGGACCGTGAGATCATCTGCGAAAAGTAAGGCGGTGGGGATGAGGTGCGTTGGGATTTCCGGTACCCTTATTTTTTGGATTTGATGATTGGCCCTGATCATTGCCGCGAGCGCCTCCGTCACAAGGACGAACAACATCAGGGCGATGGGGTCTCTTTATCTGACAAACCGTTGCAACCCAAACTGGGGGGCAAGATGACCATTGAGCATGATGTTGGTCGACGTCGTCCGATGAAGTATGAATATCCATTTGCGAAAGAGGGGACCGAGTTGCGTCTTGGTTAAGCACATATCAAGGAAGTCCCAATCTACGTGGTCATAAGCTTTCTCAAAGTCGATGAAGAGAATAGCAGCTTCGGTTTTCCACTGACGTGCATACCGAATGGTCTCATTCACTAAGAGGATGTTGTCTTGAAAATTTATATGAGGCATAAAGCCCAACTGATCCGGGTGAACGAGGTACGACAGGAGAGGTAGAAGTCTATTGGCCCATGCTTTTGCCACAATTTTGTAGGGGACCGGTAGCAACGTTATTGGGCGGTAGTTTCAAATTTCCTCACTGTCACCCTTTTTGTGTAGCAGCGTGGTTACACCCTGCCCAATCATACCCCCGAATTCTCCTCTTGAAAGGCCGTTGTCATGTATGTTGTGAAGTCCCTAGCGAACACGTCCCAGAAATGCAGCCAGAACTCCTTAGGGAACGCGTCCAGCCCGGGAGTCTTATCATCATCCATCTCTTGCAGGGCCTTGAGGAGTTGAGGTTGGGTAAGGGGTGTATCTAATTCTTGGCTTTGGCCTATGGCCAGTAGCGATGGGAGGGCGTTAAGGAGGGTCTTTCTAGAGTCCTCCAACTGCTGCTGTTGTCGTCTCTCGGACTCGAAGGTGAAAATATGCTTATAGTATGTAGAAGCAGAGTTTACAATCTTGTAGGCATTTTTCGGCACGGGGTGGGAGTTGTCAATAGGGTGCTTCAAGGCAGGGATTGTATTATGTCTGCTTTTGGCCCTAGCTTTGTTTAAAAAGGTTTTGGACATGAGGCCATCCGTGGCATTTTTGTTGATTTTGGCTTGTATGCGCCATTCTCGTTTTGGCTGTTTATGTGGTCTTGCAGTTGGGTTCTTGCCCTCTGAAGGGCGTCAAATGTGGGCTGGTCTGTGGGGTCCTCCATGAGGCGTCTGTCCCAGTGCACTAGCAAGTTGTCAAGGACCAGCTTTCGCTGACGTGCAATTTGGATTGAGAGTTTTTTAACTCTCTCTCGTAGTTGCGCAACACCGTCGTTGAACCATTGGACTATCGATCCTTCCGTCAGCCTTTGGGCTGACCAGTACTCCCAAAACTCCTTAACGTGATTGTTCAGGACCAATAACTGAAGGAGAGATGTGTTCAGTTTGAAGTATCCGGGGGCCCGGGTCACATGTGTGTGAAAAGAGAGCCCATTGCGATCATTCGATGGTCAAAGGATTTGCAAGGGGAGAAGGGGAGAATGTCTGTCATCGTGAGAAGGCCTATGAGGTCAGACTTTTCGTTTTCTTCCCCATTTCTTTCCCCTTTTTGAATTCCGGGTTGGGAAGGAAAACTAAAAACTGCGCTTGAAAGCACAAGTACATGGACACCCAATTGACATTGGAATGAGGGCGGGAAACTAAGTCTGCGCCTAGCACATGAACGACCAAAAAAAGGCACTTGCTCAAGCCATGTCACAGGCTGATGTGGCATGTGAGCTGATCTCCGACAAAGGTTGAGTCGGGAAATTCCGCAGGAAATGCTCCTTGGTCACAGCCAATGGGAGGGATGTGCGTGACTGCATGAGTATTGGTCATCACCAATACCAGAGGAGATAAGCAGAGCACGCCTTTGGAAAGTCGAAGTGTGTAGTCAGACAACATCATTTTCAGCAGGATACGATTGCAATGCTCAGGAATCAAGCTATAGGCATGCATACGATGGCGAAGAGTTAATGCGCCCAGAAGGGTCAACTTTTGGTAAAAAGAAAGATGGTCAATCTGTAGTGGTCAAGAATTTCAGTGGTCAACGAGGGGGGTGACCCGAGTAAGTGGTGACAAGGGTAGTAAAGGTGGCACTGTGACAAGGGAGGTGTGAATTTTGGTCAGCAAAAGCTGATGGGGCATAAGTAGCTGAGAGGCCCCTTTGTCAACAAAGGAAGACGAAGGTGATAAAAGAAAAAGGAGGGGGTAGTAGGCAAAGGGAGGGGAGATCAACAAAAGTTGATGAGGCAAAAAAGAGTGACACAACAGAGATACTAGATAAATAATAAAGGCAGATAGGTAAGGCGAAAGAAATATTCCTCCCTTGGGTCCAGACGAGGTGAAACGTGGGAGGTGATGGAGTGATGGCATAGCAGGAAGATGTGGTTTTCAAAAAAACGGTTTCTTCCGGGTGGGGGATTTATGGGACCACCAAGCTGCATAATGGCATACGGAAGACAAAATTAGAGATAAAATGGGCCCTAGACCCATAGTTGCTCCAGACCTCCGTGAGCTACAAGAAGCAATGCCTCTGGCATGGTTGAAGGCACTGCGGGAAGGCCCCCGATTCCAAACCGGGGATTGGGTGGTGAAAGCTAAATCTCTATTTCTCCCGATGACTGTCTACAGGGTAGACCACATACAACCCACCTCCCTAAAACTCCAAGGTTATTGTCCAGTCTTGCCGGGAGCAAGGTGGTCAGCCATAATAAGGGAAGAGACTTTAGACTACCAGTATCCAAGAGAACACTACATCATAATACATGTAGTGGAGGATAAAGATGAAACACGATGCGTATACATACCGACTATTCCTCTGTCCCACCTCTCGTTCAATCCAACGGAATGGGAATGGCAGTGGGGATCTGACGCCAAGATGTTCCCATGGCAATATACGGCTAAAAAAGGGTATAGAGCGTCTCAGACCCCACACCACGTCATGGATAAAATCTTCACAAGGTGGGAGAGGGACTCACCATTAAAAAGACAGGACCCGAATTTTTGAAACTGGGACACCTACTCTCATATCAGACCAACAAGTCACAGAGCCCTGTAGTGGCAGATTATCCATAGGTGCTTACCCACACCGGACTGGGTCACAACGAGGTCTAACCTGGAACAAAAAGGTAAGTTTTCCAAGCTGTGTACCTATTGTGATATGATCCCGCCTAGGAAAAGGGCCACCATGGAACACTGTCTTTTGGACTGTCTCATGTAGTATCGGACCTGTGAACGTGATCGGCACCGGTCACTTGAACGTGACCGGCCGTTCATAGTGAACGGGCCGACCACGAAAAGTGGTGTTTTTTTTTTTTTTTTTTTTTTTTGGGGGGGGGGCGGGGGCGGGGGCAGTCGCCGAGGAAGGAATTTGTTGGGAATCACAGTGTCATCACACTTAATCACTCTCATAAGAGGGGCAATCAGTGCTGTCACCGTGAATGTGACCGGCCGGTCATATGGCCCTCTTCCTGTGAACGACCAGACCACAAAGTGCGGTGTTTTTTTTTTTTTTTTTTTTTTTGGGGGGGGGGCTCACTCAGCTACAGTCACCTCAAGCCCCACAGCGTAATGACATTGAAAAAAAAAAAAAAAAAAATTGAAATAACCTACAAAATAACAAACGAAAATGCTTACTTTGGCTGGTTGCTTTTTTTTTTCGTTTTAATTAAAAATATATATTATTCGTGAAAAAAACAATGAAAAAATTATGGGGAGTTACCCTCCCATGTCCCCCACCCTCCTATAAAAAAAAAAACAACCCCCTCCTAGACAAAAAAAAAATAAAATCGATCCCGCTCTCTGTGAACTCCATGAACTCCCATGTCGTGAACTCTGTGAACCTCATGATAGGTTTCCGTTCACAGACCCCGTGAATGGTGAAGGGTGAACGGGAGTACGACACTGGTCCCATGGCAGCCGAAATATGGCGCTGGTGGGATGCAGCTTGGCACTACATCACGGGACAATACCTACCATGGACCATAAAGGCACCCCTGTTCGGAGTGCTGCCACCGAAAGGAGCAAACTGGACACAATTTATGCTCAACTTGTTTCATTGCACCAGGCTGGCAATTCTCATGGCAGCATGGCGTATGAGATGCTCCCACGAAAGAAATCAACAAACATTCGGATTCATACAGGCTAGATCCACCATTGCCGACACCATAACCGCTCAAAACCAAGAAACCTGGAAAATTCTTAGATTTAAACTTGAACTCAAACAAGAAATGAATAATTCGAAGCAGATACAATTACTAGAAAATTTTTGCAACATATGGGTGGACCACGACCAGAGGCTGTGTACACTGGACAACCAACACAACTTACAATGACAATCATGGCTCTCTAAGAAGAGGCAATGGGAATTCTTTCCCACAGACCACTTTACTATTGAATTCCGACCTACAAATTTCATACCGATTCTCAGCGACCCTTAGGAAGACCATCCAGGCTCATCATAACCTGTTTGGGGGTGGACCTTTTCTCACTTCCTTCCCTTGTTCTTCCTCTCTTCTTTTCCTCTTCCCTTTCCTCACCCCCTCCCCCCCCCTCCCTAAACAGTTGGCCAGGTGGGATTTGTCCCAAAGGGAATTAAGGCAGGGTGACCAGAGGAACACAGCGAGATGCAAATCGTTAGAGAGGAACCCCCACAACAACAAAGGAAAGCCAAGTGACACAGCGATTAAGACCAATTGCTAGCCTAGACCACCCTTATGGAGAAGTCTTAGACACCAAGGATCAAGTCACAAGGAGACTGGACATTAAAGCCTGATGATTAGCGGAAATAGAAACAGGGGAATACAGAGTTTGTCTCCCCCCAGTGGCATTCAGTGATGAGGAGCACCGACCGAAGATCTGGGTGGTCAATTTCCCAGGCAAGCAGGAACGAGGACAGGGAGAGGAAGAGACATTACACAGAGAAAGGGGAGAATATGGGGCGAAGGTGCTCCCACAATCGGACATTCAGACATATCCATAGGGTCGGACACATCTCGCACATATGTTCAGCTCAGTGCTCCCACAATCAAACAATCAGGCATACCTACAGTGTCGGATACATCTCGCACATGTGTTCAGTTTATCAGGAACCAGCTGCACTTTAGCAATGATCGAACAGGGAGGTTGCTGAAATAAGGTTGGTGTCGGTGCGAATACCCTCACAAGGGTATCCGCCCTGGTTTTAGCAAGTGACAGAAAATAAGTTTGGATTAAAGTTCGAGTATACCGCACGAGCCGCGGCAAATGTCTGACGTTCACTTTGACTGGATGGTTGACTAGAGTAGAGAGTGTGTGGGCGCGCAGATTTGAGGCGCGTGTGATCTTTTATTTTTGAATAAAGATTGTGAAAGTCGACATCGTCGCGGACTGGATTTTTTATTTTCTGATTAAGTTAGGATTAGACGGATTCTGTCTTCTGATTGGCGTGTTTATTTGTGACTTGTGCGTACGTGCGGAGAGCGACATCGACAAAGAGGGGGGTTTGAAGTGCTTTCAGTCGGCTCGTGTGTCGCGCGATATTCGCTTATTTAGGTGTTCGTCAAAGCTAGACCCAGACTTGGGCCTAGCGCTATTGGTTACGGTATCAGGCTTCTAGTCACAAGATTTAAGGATCGAGGTCGAGCGGCGACGGCATGGGAGCATCAGAGTAGCGCGAAGGGACTGAGGGGTCGAGGGCCCGGTGGGGCTATCCCCCTTCGGTTCTGTCACCGGCGGCGTCATAATGGTGCCAACGCTTTCTCTTTCCTCGACCATCGTATCCTGGCGATTAAAAGTCTCTGAGTATTTTTGTTGCTCATTGATACATTTTTTGCATCTTTATGCTCCGGCGTGCCGTTGACTTGGACGCAACGCCAGATTTAATGGTTGTCACAGCAGTCAAGAACCTTGCGTGCACGCCGCGTTCAGTAGGATCCGTGTGTTCAAAATACTAGCCGGAGCCCTCTACCACGCCGAGGTTAAAAATGGGGCGCGCCCAAGGTTGAGTTCGAAGAGGCACCTGAGGCAGAAGGGCCAGTAATGCAGAATGTATATGACCTACATTTCGGGTCCGATGAGGTAGCATTGAGCATTCCCCGACTACCGAGGCACTGTGGACCGGAGTGGGCGAAGACAGAAGGCGTAGAACGAACCCGGACGGGGTATCGTGCCGGGTGCATTTGCAAACGAGGAAAGAGTGTAGCGATGAAGGATGGGTATGGCGGACAGGGAAAGCGATAACTCGCCCGATTCATAATGGATTCGGACGAGGGAAGACCTTAAACAGGGGCTCTTGGGTATTGCAACGTCGATGGTACTGTCAGTTTAGGTGCTAGAGTAGTGGAATGCGAGTTGGAAGGGTATAAGCGTGCATGGGGTTATGGCGGACAGCGGGAATGGTGAGTGAGAAAAGAGATAACTCGCCCGGTTCTCAATGAAAACGGTCGGGGAAAGATGAGATTCCGAGGTTCTATGATAGGGCGATTTCAACGGATTCGTTAGTTCTCGGATTAATAGAGTAGGATTAGAGTTAGTAGATAGAAAAGTTGGTCGAAGGTATCAAGGG
Organism: Chara braunii; assembly: GCA_003427395.1. Classification (NCBI taxonomy): domain Eukaryota; kingdom Viridiplantae; phylum Streptophyta; class Charophyceae; order Charales; family Characeae; genus Chara; species Chara braunii. Next base: position 181,500 of record BFEA01000914.1, on the reverse strand, counting down.
TGATGGATACGGAGTAAGTGCAGGTTGACTATCTTATCCGATTCTTAACGAAATCTGGTAAGGAGAAATACGAAGTATGGATTTTGTGGTGGGGCGAGGAGATTCATGGTGCTAGTTTTGTAATAGGGGTGTTAGTTTAAGGATGGGAAAGGAGAGGAACCTACTCGGCTCTTAGCGAGAGATTCATCCTCGTTCCGTAGAACCCAGTGAGGGGGCAGGGTGAAGAGTGGAATAGGCGAAGGGGAGAGTGCGCAAAAATGAGGTTAGTTGGTGCTGAAGTTAGTAGAAGTAGGGAGAGTGAAAGAATGCGCGACGTGCGGAGTTAGCGGAGTAAGCGGGAAGGATCGTGGTATCGGGCATGAACTTGGTCGGACACTTTGGCCAGATTCGGGGACGTACTATCTCCCTGGCTCCTTGTGGAAAGATTCATTCGATTTTGCTCCTCCCGTTGATGGAACTGGTGGGAGGCTCACTGTTGGGGAGAAGAGTTTACCTACGACATCGGGGGAAAGGGGGACGGGCGGGTTGGGGACCTACCTGTGGGCCGGTGTGTTGATCGTCCCGTCCACCAAAGAGGCCACCCTGAAGCTCTCCATGTCGAGCGGGGATAGGCTGGCGGAGTGTGCATCGTCCGATGTGTTGAGGAAAAGATCCGACTGCGTCTTTGCAGTGAGCTGGTGAACTGTGCGGGACGCTTGCACCAAGCCGTTGGAGTTGTCATCAGGCGCTGCAGCAGCACCGTGCAGTTGCACACAAGTGAGGTACGCAGGATGGTCTATTGAAAACTCCGTGGGATTGTCTGTGCGTCAAGCTGCTATGTAGCGGTCGATGGGTCTGGAGGGAGGTGTTGAGATTTGGAGGAGTGATTAGGCTTGAGGAGGGAGGTGGATGCTACAAATTGGGAGGGTCGTCGGGAGGTTAGCGATTGAAAGCTTGACTTCAGTCTGACCCGATGGGTGCAGCATTCTGACCATTATTGCGGGGCCCTCAGGCGCGCCAAGATATCAAGGCCCTCTCACGCGAGTCTGAGTGCACCCTTCTTGGATCTGAGAGTCTCAATCTATTTTTTTCTGCCCTTCTTACTCAAAGTCTGATCTATTGGTTCTGAGAGGAAAGCGGCCGGCGGGATTGCAACCCGTAATCCGTGTCAAGGCCTCTGTGGGAGGTTCGCCCCACCGATTGTGGGAGCTCTGCCGAAACTCAGGAGGAGTTCTGGAGGCAGGGAACTGAGTGTAACTTTCTGACTCCCTCTATAAACTCAAGTATAACCCCTATCTGTACATATTTCTAAGCGTTGACTGAGTATATTGCATGCACCCTATGTTTGATTTTGGGTTTGTATTTCGTGGCATAATCAAGACTAAGTAAAAGAGTGCGTGCACAACCTCAAGTTTTCAGTTTTATTGGTTGCCTGAAAGCGGATTGTGAGAAGGGGTTGCATCAGGAGGAGGTGGGAGGAAGGCAGTTTTGCTTGTGCTTGAACAGGTCTTAAAGGGTCAGACATTGTTTATAAGTCGAATGACCTGACTACTGTGTTTTGTTCTGTTTTCTGAATTGTCAAGCATTGTTTCTAAGACTGGCTTGGTCACTATGTTTAATTAATTTAACCAGACATTGTTTCTAAGATTAATGGCCTGGTTGTTGTTTCTATGGGATATTGACTGTGCAAACTTTCAGGACCACACATTGTTTCTAAGATGAATGGTCTAGTCACTGTTTATTTTTGGGTGGTTTCCGAACAGTCTCTGGGTCTTGACCCAGGGTACTCTGTTTTTTTTAGTGTTGAGAAAAGAGGGTTGCGCGTTGTTTCTAAGACGAATGACTCAGGGCCAAAGACTGGACATTGTTTCTAAGACAAATGGTCTAAGTATGAGGCCACAAGATTATAATGTGAACAAGGGAATAAGACTTTCTATATTTCCATATCTTTATGTTTATGAGAACAAGACTAGTCAGACATTGTTTCTAAGATGAATGGTTTGACTATAGCCTTATCACAAATTAAGAGACTATAACTAAGAGCTATAATTTAAGGTAACTTGGGTCGGCTGAGCATTGTTTCTAAGACGAATGACTCAGTCCTATGCTCATTTTTGAAGATTAAGTTCAGAGAAGCATATATAACTTGGTTATCTAAGCAGATCAGGACGACTAAGCATTGTTTATAAGACGAATGACTTAGTCACATGCCCAATGAAGAGAGAAGTAGTTGTTCAACCTGTTCGTGTATAAGTAAGGCAGAGAGTTGACATTGTTTATAAGACGAATGACCTAACTCAATGCCCTATGTAAGCAGGGTATAAAGGGATAAATCATTAAAAAACTATGAACTATTGTTTATCAAGAGTGATTTGGGTTGGTGAGAGTACTTACCTTTGTGGTTCAGCCTTGCATGTGACTGAGTAAGATTACTACTTAGTCTGAGTTTCAGTTTGATAGGTAGTTGCTTTAGACGTTCGCCACGTATTGGAGCGATAGAAGTTAGTTTCATTTCTGTATTTTATCGGCTAACTTCATTTTACTTAGACCAATTCTCGCATTTACTGAGATCTTTTGTTATACTTAGCTTTGTATAAATTTTCGTAAGCTACTTTCTCTACGGGAAGCACTGCCGAAAATTTCTACAAATCCAAGGAGTTAGTCAAATTTTGGCTTTTCAAAGTTCGACTTGTCTAAATTTCATACATGGCTTAGTAAAAATCTGAAAAATCTCATTTTCTAGAGGGAGTGTTGCCCAAATTTTTGCTAATTCAGGGAGTTAGACAAAATTTGACTTTGGAAAATCAATGACTATTTTTGTTTTCATATTTGAGTTTATATAAATTTAAGAAAAACATTTTTTCTACGGGAAGCGCTGCTGAAATTTCCTTAGTTTAAAGGAATTAGATTATATTTTGACAGGTATCGATTCTAACGATCCACTCTGTATAGAGGAGACTATGCCAGAGTCTACCTTTCTTTGGGCACTTGCTTAGAGGTAAATTTAGACTTAATTAATTAGGACGATTTTGAGTGAGATCGTGATATGAAGATTATTCTCCATGGACTTATAGGTTTAGCCTGGGGATTGACATGTCTTGTGTTACAGGTCCTTTTGATCGTTTGGTTCAGGATCTGGGACATATTCAGCTTGATCCTACAAGGATCATCTTCTGTTATCACTGATAACAGGTCGGTTGCTGATTCGTCGGTTTACGATTCAACTTTAATCCACTCTTGCCACTCAACCTAAAGGCTTTAGCTTTGTGATTTGAATTGTTTTGTTGTATTTTTTCCCGGACTTCATTTGAATGGCCATTTAAAAAAAAGTACCGAGTATTTTATTTTGAGGAGTTGCACAAGAGTGAGGCTTGTATGGCTAAAAGCAAGGGGTGTGAGTGCAGAGAATGGTTGAAGTTGACCCCGTGTAGTGCATGGACTTTTGGTTGAATCTTTGATATGATTGCAGGTATGTTTGGTGATTGGGACTTTGGATTCGGCTGCCTGCGTTCACATACATATGTATATGGCTGAGAGGAGTCTCACTGTGATTGTGAGAAGTGATCGTTACATATTTATAACCCTCTATATATATGTAAATATATATGTCTTGAGTAATTCGCGCAGCCTACTGTGACCGCGCGCAAGGGTTAAACAGATTATGTTTTTTTTTTAAAAAGGAGATTTCTTGTTATTCTTTGCTTTTTAGAATTTATAGTTGGACGTTGTAGTCCGTGGCAGCCATCAAAGTCAAACCCCTTGACTTCCCTCCAAACCCTAGGTGAAGGAGTTGGTCTCCAGGGCCATAAGAGATGACTGCCACCACAGGTATGAACCTATGTATCATCTACTCTTCGCAGGGTGCAGAAGAGGGCGTGGTTTTCAACCGCACTTGGCGGTTGTCCAACGTCGAGAGATCAATCCCTCAAGGCGCGTGTCAGCCGACACTTGAGTGTCGAATGCGACCCTCGAGATTATCGAGGACGGCATGAGTATGGGTACTACATAGTACGCCATCATTGTGACCGCTTGCGTACGCTTGCATTGCGAATCGATATGAGTTAGTCCTGCGTCCGAGCGGTTTTATACTAAGTCTCGCACGTGACGCCTATCCGATTTCTGCATCGGAGAGTTATGGGACGGCTACTAAGGGACTAGGAGTGTTGTCGCGTTGTTGTTCAGTGCCGCTCTATATATGTATATTTACGTGCGCGAGTGTGTGTTTTTATTTTTATGTTCTCTATAGTGGTGTGCGCGTGGCGTGTAGGATGCGTCCTAGTCGACCGGCGACGAGTCGCGCTTGGGACCTCAACCCCCCAGGATGCTGGTTCACGTGCGGGTTCGATAGAGGCGTAATACCGCGCGTAGCCCCTATGCTACAGCGAACGAGAAACGCCATTGGCTGGTCCACCTTTGCGATTGCAACTGATCAACTTTCGTACTGTGGACTGGTAGCTCGGCGGGGATACGCCCACCGAAGAGAGATGACAACTCCCGTAAGGTGGAGATAAGTCGTGCCTCTCGTAGGCCCTATCCTATCGTAGGGGCTCGCGGGAGGTATGGCTGGCGCACTCGGCCGGAGCGGCTTTCGGAAGCTCCATCTATATTCGCGACGAGGATTTAGACCAACTCCTGCGCAACGCGGCCGGGAGGGTTCCGCGCTGCCGTGTGCGGTGCCGGACCGATACGCTCGACACTGGGTTAATAGATAATGGGGTGCTCCTAAAATGGGAAGGGTGACATTAACAACTTCATGGGATGACGGAGCCTCAGGATGAGTCAATAATAACCACAGCCCCAGGAAACAACAAACAACAATCTCAGTGCTTCATGATGTATCAATGGGACGATGGACCCGGTTTCCAGCAGATGCCGCTCCCCACCCATAGATGGAGCAGCCCGACAGATAAACCCTAAATTCTGACGGTTCTCTTATCACCGCCAGGATAGAGGGATATCGCAAGGGCCTTTCTTAAAAAAAAAAAAAAAAGGGGGAAGATGTGGTTTTCAACCTGGAGAGGAAGGAGAGTTGCATAGTCACTCGAACCCTGGACGAGAAGTCAATTGGGTCAGACACCAGTGGATTCTATGAAGGTTGGGTTAAAAAAGGCATCCAAGTAGTGGTGCATCCCTTACTCTTCAAACCCCTTCTTTTCTTCCCCATCCTATCCCCTTGGACACACCCCACTGCCTCCAGTTCACAAAACGAAAGGCAAGCGCCAATAAAAAAATAAAAAACCAACAAAATCACAGAGAAAGATCACAATTAGGAAATCTGAAAGGTATGAATACCCGGTGCAGGACTAAGGTAGCAATCAAACCGAAAAAATGATTCACGTTCGTCTATAAATAATTTAATAATTAAATGTACTACCGACAATGGTCTCCCAAACAAATTTAGTGCCAAATCCCTCCTTCACCTTGTCCGGGCCTGTCCCCCCCTCTCTCCCCTTCATTCGCCATCCTCTCCATTCTCTTCTTCCCTCTTCAATTTCCTCCCCCGACCTGGTGATAGTGCTCGTTCCCAAAGCTTACAATTTCTTCAGTGCCTTTTCACTGACCATCCCCCTCCCTCCCTATCCCTTTCTCCCTCTCTCCGTTCTTCTCCTTCTCGCCCGCTCTCCCCCTCCCTCTCTCTCTCTCTCTCTCTCTCTCTCTCTCTCTCTCTCTCTCTCTCTCT
>BFEA01000914.1:158714-175771 GCA_003427395.1 Chara braunii | reverse complement strand
TCTCTCTCTCTCTCTCCCCCACGCACTTTATTCCCCCCTCTCTTCTATTCCAACCACCACGCCCACCCTCTCGATCTCGCCTCTTCAAAAGGCTACGATCTTGTTTCCTCTGCTCATAGATAATCCTTCGAAAATTATTATTAAAAAAAAAAAAAAATCTAAAAAAGGAAGGAAAGGTCATTGCTATATTAGTTTTGTGACTCGGATATTGTATGCAGCCTTCAAAGATAGAGATGAGGCTTGGTTACGCAAAGATGAAAGAAACGGGGCCCTTCCTCTTCTTTCAAGGTGCGATGCGTCATAACATGTTTAGACAGTTGGGGCCCGTTCCATATGCACAACCAATAGCCTCCATTACAAACAAAATCAGAACATCCCTAAGTTCAGAAGTCGAAGGCAATGCTGCCGCAATGCAGATTGATCCCGCACAGATAGTGGATAAAGAACAAATCTCGAGACCTGCCGACAATGAATGCGGTAACACATCAGGCTCCTCCCTCCTCTCCCCTCCCCTCTCCCACCCATCCAGTTCTCCATTCTCTGTCAGAAGAATCAGTCCATGCAGACACAAATGAGTATGGAAGGGAAGGAAGCAGTAATTGAAAAACCTTTGGCAACAAAACAGAAGCGGGCGATTCCCCCGTCTCTGGACTTGATAATGGGGGAAGGAGAAGGCGAAATGCCAACAGAAGTAGAAAAGAAAATGGAGGGAGACAAACAGACACGTCCAATCACACAAACACCGCAAACAGCAGGTCAATCCTCGTGAACGCAACGTGTAAGAGAGACCCTGGAAGGAAAGACTCTAATTATTCCAAGATCGCCAGTCAGTGATACTGGTCTGCCAGTGGATGGGCTTAAAGTTCCCATGAGAAATTTGACCTCTGCACGGGCTTATTTCCTCACCCTCTACCTCCTCCCCTTGGAACATAAGGTAGTAGATTAGGGGGGAAGAAAGACATTGATAAAATCATACCCTGCAAACAAATTGGCTCAATTGGGATCTTCTATGATGACTGTGCGTACAGGTCTGTAAACGACAAATTTAAATGAATTTGCAAACATTTCAAGTTTATTAAAGATAGTCCGGAGGCCACACATGAATTTGTCATGATTCAACCGGTGACTCCAACAATATTTACAATACTCTGTCTGTTCGAACAAGATAAGCGCAAGACGGACGGGTGGAAAAAATTGCAATGGGACTATTCCAACGTCAAAATTTATCCACGGTTGTCGAAGAAAATAGGGCCAGGAGAAAAAAGAGACAAACAGATGAGAGATTTTTACTGGGTAGAATTGAGACACATCTTGACTTCGGTCAACAATACAAGATCGTGGACTTCATAGACCCACTTCCAACATATGTGGCAAAAAGGGAAGATTTTGTTGAAGGAGCTATGATAAGCAAGAGACAAAAATTAAAGCTTTTAGTAGCAGATGGTTTCGCAGAGTTGTCGCTTTCCAAAACAGGGATTTTAATCTTACCAGTCAAACGGAGAGAGGGAGTATGGGAGGTGGGATTATCAACACCGGTGAGAATGATAGGAAGGATGGCAGGGGAAGTGTGTTTCAAAGCTGAGATTGTCAAAATCATTCAAACAGGGTGATCTGCCCTGCTCATACTAACAGCGGATGAAAACAGGGTGTCCTCCATAGACGTGTTTCTCAAGTATGAGCAAGCAAAGCCAGTCAGCCTACGCTGGTTCTCTCATCCCAGGTTCGAAGAAATCCAGCAATAGAAGATCAAAGCACGGGACTTCTGGTCGGAGGTTGACGTAACAATCCTACTTTCCTGCCTCTTGAAAAGTGGACAAAAGTTACTTGAGCAAGGAGGTAAAATTGACTCAGGACACTGGCTAACAATGTAGTCAACTAGAAACCCCTAAATCTAAAAATGTGAACGACTAGTAAAAAGCAATGGAGAGGTTGGGTGTATTAGATGTGTTGTACAATCGGAACAAAGAATGAAAACGTATTAGAGGTTGGACGTATTCATCTGCGATCACTCAATGTAAATGGTCCGGCCTCAGCCAAGTAACAAAAATGGTCGACAATCTTTGATCAAATCAGAGGTGAGGAAGGTAGACAATGGCTTGAAGCAATGTGTTTGCAAGAAATACGTCTAATGGACACTGGTGATTACCATCACATACATAAACAAATATGGCCCCATCAAGCGTTCATGGTCCATGCCCCAAAACCAAGTAGCGTTGGAGTGACCATCAGGATCCCCTCAGATTCTAGGATATTGGTCATGCTAGAGATAGAAATTGTAATAATACTGAATGTATATGGTCCAAATGACCCGGGGGAAAAATTACGCTTCTTTGAGTCAATGAAGGGACGTTTACCGGTTGGTATCCCAATTATAATGGCAGAGGACTAAAATGCGGCCCCAAACAAACAACTGGATAGATGACAAATACCCTTTCCATGTCCATCATACATAGAGGTGGATGAACAATCAATAGAGAGTTTGTGCCAATCACTAAACCTGTTTGATGCATATAGACGTCTTTACCCTGCAAAACGAACCTACACGTGCTTGAGGAAGATCCAAACAGTAAAAGTATCGAAGTCACGCCTAAATTTCATACTTCTATCAAAGAAACTGGAAGGTGTGCTGCAAATTGCAGTGATCTTTCCTCCCTACGTCTACCCAGACCTTGACCATGCAATGAATGTGACATTACTCTCCTTTAGGAAAAAAACTGGTCAAGGTCGAGGATTCTATAAATTAAATACATCCCTCATAAATATAAAACATTTTAATTTTTAAGGCATATCTAAAAAATGTCTGATATTTTTGGAGAGAACAGAAGGACTAGATTAAAGATGCAACATGATGGGTTAATAATAGTTTGTTGTTCATAGGCCATAAATGTGAGGAATATTCTAAATTGCTAGTTGAGCAACGTCATCTAATTAAAGTCCACCTACAAAAACAGCTTCGATAATTGCAACAACGTCAAGAGGAAAACGAAAGTGATCTAGACATAGCTGAGATAATTCAAGAAATCAACTACTTGGAATCCAAATTACTAGAACATATGTAACATAGATGGCAAGGGATCAGAATCAGAGGTAAGTTAAATAAACACAGCACTGAAGGTGTGATGGATACCAGATTTTTCGCGATGGCCAACGCCCAAGACAAAAACCGGTAGATCCACCATAGAAGCTCTAGTTGATCCCCAAAAGAGCGAAACAAACACTAATTACATTGACAACAGAATGCACCAGAATAGCGAGAGACTTGTACAAATCTCTCTTCACATCGAGATGCAAACATCAACCAAAACACAAAGATTTTGAGAGCTAGAAAATTTTCTAAAACCAATTACCAAATTTATAATGGATGAACAACGAACAATGTTAGATATGCCTCTCACAAAGGAAGAAATTCAGACCGCTCTCATGAAGATGAAAGAGGAAAGAACTCCAGGGATAGTTGACCTTCCAAAATAAGTTTGGGAAGTCATGTGGGATCATCTCTCCCAAGACCTCATGGGCTACTACCACGCAGTCTGGATCTCGGGAGAGATGGGGGAGATAATAGCACAAGAAGTGTTGACTTTACTATACAAAAAAAGAGATAAGACAAATATTTGAAATTACCGACCAATAACATTACTCACAATAGTCTATAAGCTGGTCACAAAAGCACTAGCGAACCGTTCGATGAAGATAATTACAGATAACATACTTCTGGTGAATGAGCTTCTTAAACTCTCTAGATAATCCAAACACTATGCAACCTTTGTTTAATAGATTTTGAAAAGGCCTATGACCATCAGAACTGTTTTTTTATGGACAATTGTCTAAAAAAAATCAACTTCAGTTTTCCTTTTCGATGATATATAAAGATTATACATTCACATGCGACGACCAGGGTTATGATAAATTGTAACTAACCCCGCCAATTGAACTCGAAAGATCGGTAAGACAAGGTGATCCTATTGCTCCTTTTCTCTTTGATATCATGATGGAAGCATTAACTGCCAATTTAAGAAGTAATAAAAACATTAAACGCATACAAGTTTCCCACCTTCCAGAAGAGGTCATTTTTGTTTGTTCTCTTCTTGCGGATGACCTTTCCCTAATGGTGGAAGTCTTTCATGGAAACCTAAATGCAATCAAAAGCCTGATGGATAATTTTTTTCCCCTCTCGGATATGAAAATTAATTGGGAACTAAAATGCAAGGTTGGTGGATTCATCATCAAGGGGTGAGACCACAAGAGCAACCGAATATTAATTGGTTATCATTCTCAACCCCAATCAAAGTTCTAGGAATTTCTCTATTAGCGGAAGAAAAAACAACGGCCAACAATGAAGGGATATCCAAACCAGCCCTTGCTAAAATGAAGATATGAAAAAACAAATGAACCTCTATGACAAGACGATCTATGGTAATTAACAATGTCATTTTGGCATCACTATCATGTAGATCATCTATATGGGTACTGGACAGCACTGCACTACGAGCGTACACGTATGGGGCATTTTCGTACAAAACGTACAAGTAATATCTGTACGGGAACCGTACGTCTTGTACGCCCCCGTACGAGAGGGAAAAAAAAAAAAAAGTCGTCAAAAAAATCAAAAAAAAAAAAAATTGCTGCAAAAGCACAGAACAAGCAACATTTGGTTGAGAGTCATTTGCAGATTCTTATTAGAATTTAAGTAAAAGAAAAAAATAAGTTGTACATGCCTCTAGCGTACGAGTAGCGTACGAGTACAAAAAAAATCATACTTGTACGAGGGTGCGTACAAGTCGCAACGTAGGGACTTCACTCAAAGTAATATATAGGTCCACGGTCGGTATATGGGCCAAGTATGGCTCAAAGTAATATAGAAGAGTTGTTACAGACTTAGTCAGGGCTCGATCCCTGGTCCGCGGGTTACCACCCACCAGACTGCTATTTTACTTTTGGGCCTCTGTTCTCCGGTTCCTAACTGTTGGCGCCCTCCGTAGTTGGCGCCCGTTCTCAAATTCCTCCTTTGGCACTTTCGGATTTCGACACTTGGGGGGGGCACCCCCCAGCAGCGATCGAGGAAACTCGTCCTCCTTAGTGTGTAACAACGCTACCGAGAGCGTTGCGCCCCAGGGCACAGAATGTGGTGCACAGCCAGGGCTCGTTGGCGGCCCTAAGCGCGAAGGCACGTTGGTACGTCGCGGTGTTGGAAGTTTGGGAAGGGTTGGATGCAAGCGGGATGGCATCGGTGGGTTGAGGATGAGGGTTTGGGAGGCGCTGGTTGTCTGAAGATGGTGAGTTGTAGGGTTTGGTGGCTATACGATGGCGAGGTAAGTACGGCATCTGGTGGGGCCCTTTGCACATCTCTCTTGCATACTCCGACATCGGCAAGGAAGCAAACTCGGTTCGTGGTGCATGCCTTCGTCATAACTCCTTTCCTTCTGCCCCTCACTTTTCTCGTTGCGTTTGCAGCACCTTTGTTTGCTTGAACCCTTCATGGAACTCGTCGGCGGGTTCGGCGAGGACGCAATGACACCCTCCGCTTGGTGTTTCGAGGTGGGGGGTGCCCTGTTGGTGCCTCCGTAGGCTGGCAAAGGAGTCGTTGCTAGGGTTTGACTAGCACAATGGCCAACAGGGGAGGGGAGGTGTTGTTCCTCTCTTACGAAGGTGGTGGGAGGTGAGTTTGGGCGGAAGGAGGAGAGCTGCATCATGTGGCGACCAGGGCGACAAAGTTGAAGATGGTGATGGCAGTGGGAGATTTCCTGAAGAATCAGCGGAAGCGGTGGACATTGTCAGGATCTTGACTGAGTGGTTGTCAGTATCATTCACTTGGAGGTGGTTGTTTGTGTGTGTTTCACAAATCTGGAGGTCCGTCCGTTCAGAGTTTGAAGAGAGGATAATGCGTGTTTTTTGCGTTTTTTTAGGAAGGGGTCAAGAACTGTTTGATAGGCAATACTCCTTGCCCCACTATCTCAAAAGATTCTATGGATTAGATCATGGTTCTCATTTTCTTCTTGAGGATGACGAGTCTGTAGGCTTGAGTAGGTCGATTACTATGTTCTCACTTGAATTTTCTGTTTGTTAAATTCCTAACGAACTTCGAATTTCTTTCAATAGTATTTCTCTCATTTTCGAAATTTCAATTCCTAAGTGGTTGTTCTTGATCCTTGACTTCATTTTTCCAATTCTACTCAATGATATCTCTCGACTCTTGATTCACAATGACTTCATAATCAGTAATCCTTAAATCGATAATTACAATAGTATGTTCCTGATTCTGGATTGTGAAAGTATGTTACTAAATCCTGTAACAGTTCCCAATTTTGAAATCTGTGATTGTTCGATGAAATCTCTGTTTTCGACGCTTGAAAATTGAATGTTATGATTGATGGACGGTGTGTGGAGTCTGAAACCCTAAATTCACAAGTGTTCTAGTACCTTTTTTCGCACTGGTTGTGGAGAGACTCGCTTCGATTGGGTACAGGGGTTCTTTTCTTTAACTTTCACCTCTATGTTGGGGTCACATAGGCAGGGGTGAGTTAACAAAAGGAGGGATACGACACATCTTGTTGGCGATGGGGCTAGCTGGTAGGATGGGATTAGGGCATAGCAGCAACGGAGATGGTGGCGCCGTTGTGACGAGTCTTGCTGGAGTAAGGTTAAGGGGGAATGCTTAGGTGTTCTGGGTGGGTCAAGCATGACCACTGTGGGAAGGGAGCTAAACAATGCAATATTCGCCTCTATATGGCACAAAGCTGCTTTCTAGCCGCTCACTCAAAAGCAGTTGCAAAGACTGAAACTTGCTGCAGCGGCCTATTTATGGAAGAACGATCATGAGAATATCTCTTGCATCAAGAGGCTGGCCTGGGACATCTTAATCCAACCTAGATCCAAGGGAGGGTTAGGCATCATAGACCCGGGTCTGCAGATCAAAGCGCTTACCTTCAAAATTCTGATTAGGCTGCTTTTGGGAAACGACATCCCATGGGCCCCCTACGCACACATACAAATACCATGTCATCCCCCCCTCCGCGTGCCCGCAACACCCGATGCACCCTCTCAGGTGGGTGACGAACCAGGCATGAACCATTCCGGCTAGCCCCAGGAGAGATACAAACATTACCCCGCCTGAAAAGGCAGAATGGGACATCCAGACTGACCCCCTCTGGCCTGATCTGTTAAGACTTTTGAGGGAATATGACCCAATGCAACGACCAGCTTCCTTGAGGTGGCAGGAAATCTGGCGGCAACCCCTCTATGGCCACCCGCAAATTCTTGACCCTAAGGGTCACCCCTTTTCCCTCCGACGCACCTCAAAATGGAGGAAGTGGTTAAAGTGGGGTATTTACACAATGGGAGATATATGGGATGACATTCGAGGCACATGGCTATCAAAGGAAGCAATGGTTGCCAAACTAGGCCCCATCTCCAATCTACTCCAAGATATGCACGAAATGTAGGAGGCGATCCCGCTAGCATGGGTCAGAATCCTAAAAGACTCAAAAAGAGGGTATGTCCTTCCAAAAGGGAAACTGGGTCATTCATATGGATTCCTTGATTCTCTCTATGACTATTTACAGGATTCACAAGATAACACAGGCCTCATTGGATCTTGAAGCCTTCTGCCCGGACCTACCAGGGGCGAGGTGGTCCGCTGTGCGTCGGCAGCCAAAACTTGACAGACAATCCGTACATATGGACGCCTTCCTCAGAATTCGTGTAGTGGAGGACAAAGATGAAATCTGCTACGCATACGAAGCTGCCACCCCGTTGTCCCACCTCCCTTTTGACCCGGAGGAGTGGGAATGGGCATTGGGGACGAAGACAACACTCACCCCATGGCAATACTCAGTGAAAAATGGATACAGAGCGGCACACACCTCAGCCTCGGTCATGGAGGGCATCCTGCGCAGATGGGAGAGGGACTCCCCGTTAAAAAAAGAAGAGTTTCGTTTCTTCACATGGACACCCTTCTCCCACCTGAAACCGACTAACCACAAAGCTCTCCAATGGCAAATTATTCATAGATGTCTGCCCACCCCTGATTGGCTGACAGACAGGACAGACAGGACAGACCCGGAACAAAAACCGCTTTGCTCCTACTGCACCGACACCCCCCTAGAAAACGAGCCACATTGGAACACTGTCTTCTTAACTGTCCAATGGTGATTCGACACTGGTGATGGTGGGATGCAGCTTGGCATTATTTTACAGGCCGCCACTTGCCCTGGAGGTTGCAGGCTCTCCTTTTTGGGGTTACCACGGATGGAGAACACTGGTCACCATTTGCACTCAATATGTTCCAATACACCGCGCCCTCCTTATGGCGGCCTAGAAGATGAGGTGTTTGTATGAAAGAGGCCAACACCTGTTCGAATTTCACCAAGCTAAAGCTGAAATTAGCCATCTTATTACTATACAAACACACGACGCCTGGAAAGGCCTTCAGACCCGGCTGCATCAAGAGAAGGATGCTGCCAAGCGCTCACGCCTAGTTGACAACTTCTCCACAACATGGCAAGAGAAGGACACTACCAAGTGCTCACGCCTAGTCGACAACTTCTCCACAACATGGTTGGACATGAATTCGAGGCTGTGTAATCTGGACACAAACCATAGCCTAGAATGGCAACCATGACTGACAACTGAGAGCCAATGAGATTTTCTGCCGCAACAACATTTTATGATGCAACACCGGCCTACAAACTTTTACTGATACCCAAAAACCACCCAATCCCCTGTCCCGGAGTCTTGCCCCCCTACCCCCCCCCTGTCTCTTATACACATCTAGATGTGTATAAGAGACAGGACAAGGACAAACACGATCAGCCATTTCAAGTGTCCGGCAATAGGGGAGAGAGGGTTAAGGAGCAAGGGTTTCAGGGTTCAGGGTTTAGGGTTAGGGGCTCAGGGTTTAGGGGATCAAAGGGTTTTTTAGGGTATCACGAACAAGGCAATGCTACACATCTAGATGTGTATAAGAGACAGCCTCCCCCCTCCTCCCCCTCTTCCCCAACACTGAACATCACCCCGCCCACCTACCCTCCTGCGTCTTCCTCATCCTCCTCCACCCCACCTCCCCAACAAGCCGGTTGGGGTGCTCCTCTCTGCCACAATGGGATCAATTGGGAAGAAGATAAAAGGGTGGATACCTCATCATGACAGGGACAAAGACAAACACATTCAGCCACTTCAAGTGTCCGGCAACAGGGGAGAGAGGGTTAAGGACTTACAGGAGCAAGGGTTTCAGGGTTCAGGGTTTAGGGTTAGGGGCTCAGGGTTTAGGGGATCAAAGGGTTTTTTAGGGTATCACGAACAAGGCAATGCACAGTGATACTGTGGTGGGATTATTCAAACGCCACATTCAACACTCAACCACAAAACACAAAAAACACACAGGTAGGAGGGGGTAACTTGAGGACTTGGTAGGAATCTCAGGAAACACACTCACAACTTACACCCCTACACTGATATGCACATACGCACATACATACACTGCTTATATGAGTCATATCCTCTGCGACTCACAATCCACAACTGACAAAGCTCCACTATACAAATGCAAGTACATTTCTTTAACAGAAAACGCACGCAACATGTCTCAGAAAGGCTGGCACATGCATAACAGGCAGCATGTCATATCATAGGCACAACCTCTAACATGGAAGCGCAATCTATATTCTCACACCTTTATACATTCCCACTAACAGATATGCACAAATATAAACACATAAAGACATAAAGACCTCACAGCTACTGCAACTCATAACACAACTCATAACACAACTCACAACTCACAACCCACAAATCTCAAATCTCACATCACAACTTACAGCATCCATGCCTGCACAAGGCTGTAATATACACAATGTACACAATGGACAATAGAAACGGCTCACTGTACACTAACCTACACTCACTTTCACTTACACTTACATACTACGCCTGGGTAAGGCTGTAAGATATATGGAAGGATGAAACCCAGAACATACCATAGCCCAATCTATACAAGCAGATCAAACATTTTTACAGCATGTCTACTTCTCAACATTTGTATAGGGAAGCTGGACCCGTTTTCCTGCAGGTGATGCCCCTCACCAATAGATGGCCCCCCCCGAGATTGCTAGAGGTGCCTGCTTTTACCAACACCCTAGCATAAACTTTGGACGTTTCTTCAAAAAGAAAAAAAGAAAAAAAAAGGAGGGGATTTCTGCCAGGGTGGCCTGATGCATTCATGCGATCTTATACATCAGGAGCCCAACCAGCCAGGTGGACCTCATGTTGGGGGGGGGCAGTGGAGGCAGGCAACACTGCGCCACCTGCCATACGGGAAATCGCTACACACCATCCCAAACACGGGAAATCGCTTTCTCGCTGTCGCACTGGTCGGTATACCTACCACAGTGGAAAGTGACGCTCGATGATGATGTGGTGTGGCGGGGTGAAGATCAGTCAGCAGTATTTCCATCATGACCGATGAAAAGAAGATTGAAGCTTGCATGTACGATATAAAATAAATGTTTTCTAAGATTCTTCATGATGACGTAAGGAAGGCAATTGACTGAATTTTTGATGAATATCGAACAAAACTTACGAAAGGATGGAACTGGGTAGGGGTAAAGATTAGAGGGAAATGCAAAAGTGCTTAACGAAGACCCCCACTTTTTTTTTTTTTTTTTATGCGTGTCATCCTTGCGCAGGGGCCATGCTAATCTTCTCTGTATCGTTCCAATTTTAACGGATGTCCCGAAGGACAGACGCCCACTTTTAGCTCCTTGCTCAACGGGTCCAAAACCGAAATTAGGGTTTGGGCCCTTGGGGGTCAAATTTTATGGGTTTTTTTTTTTTTTAAATACTATTTTGCCTGTTTCTAATCGGCGTACCATCATCGTTGACCTGCCTCCTCCACCGTGACCTGGGCACGAGCTGGCCAACTCATGAGCCCTAGGGTGGACTGAAGTCACACGGGGATGAAGGGGCGGTGTCTCACTCACGCATCCTTATTCCTATCCATGCCTCTACTCGACCCACCTTAGACATGGTCTCACCCAGACACGTGCTGTGGTTCAACCCCCCCAGCTATCCATCATGATCGTCTGGCCTATCTAGTCCCACCCAGTTCCTTGCAGATCCGGGGCACTTCTCCCCTCCCCTTCAATCCCTTTTGTTCGTCCCCTGCTCACAATTTTCTCTCTTAGAATCAAATTAGGGTGGACTAACCAAAGGGTAGGGAAAGATCAAAACAATCTCCCTCAATCACAAGAAAAATGCAGGAAGGGAACGCATGAAATCATGAGAATGCAAGAATCGACGAAATCACGAAAATGCAAAATCCACGTCTCACCGGGAACATCGATCACAGGTCGGCCGTCCGTCGTGTGCTCACTCGCGCTCGCACCGCACCTATACACACACCAAGAAATATCCAGAGTAAGTACCGGTCTAAATTAAACCTCGTCTCCTACTCCTTTCGCGCCTCTGCGGTTACAGGCGGACCGAAGTCTCGAGAAGCAGCCTTCCCCGGCAATGGCGCCACTGTCGACCGGTAGAAGGAGAAGTGATCTGCCGGCACGCCCATCGGACCCTGTACCTCGCGTCGTGTGTCGCGCGCCCGCAGGCACGACTATGGTGTGCGTGTGATCGGCCGCACTCGACTGTGTCGCCCACGTGTTCTCCCCCCTCACGCTCTCCTCCCTTCCCTCTTACCTCTTTCGTGCATCCCTCCCGTGTGCTGCTCCCCCGCTAGTGCGCCTCTCCACGCGAGCTCCTCCAGTGCACTTGCACGTGCGCCCGTCCGAAGTTCCCCTAGCTCCTCCTGTGCGTCTCTGTGTGCGCCAATCGGCAGTCCGATCCTGGGCCCGGTTCGACTTTTGTACTTTGTCGGGCCGTTTTTGAAGTGTGCCTCAGGCCTCGCATGCTGTAAGCCTGCCGACAAGTTGCAGCGCCACAGTACCGTGGCTCCCCTCGAGCCTATGCCCGGGCCTGTTTGGGCCCCCGAAAAGGTTTTTAGTGAAGGGGACCTTGTTGTCGGGTACCGGGCCTTTTGCAGCGCCCTGGTACCAAGGCTCATTCTGATCGTAGGACCAAGCCTATCCAGGCTCTCGTGGTTCCCGCACAGAACAGTACCAAGGCCTTGCCAATTTGCGTAGGGGCCCGACCCCGGATTTAATAATTCTATGGCCCGAGGTCCTTTTTCCCAACCTTAGGCCCGCAGGTCCTTTTGGTTTTTTACCCAGGGCCCGAATGTCGAGGCCCGCACGTCCAAGCAACATTTTCGTCTCTATACTGATCCCATGATGAACTCCGCCGCTTAGTTCACCTGAGGGTTCGCCTTAGAGCTCAGCGCCCCCTTTTTGATCGGCCCATTGCTCGACATTTTCCCGTAAGTCTGGTCTCTTCACTCTTGTGCCTTGCCCGGAGCCTCTGGCGTTCTCTTCCACAACCGCCGTGCTTTTATACCTTGGGCACGACGGTTCTCTACAGTGTCCATAAAAGAATGCTCACCCATCCTTTGTCGTCCGCTTTCACCCTGACGAGTTGTCCCCGATACCTGAGGCATGAACCTGATATCACAATCCTTCCATGTCGGGCAGGCCCTTCCTGGTAAATTTGGTAAATCCGGTATCCTCCAAGTGTTATCTTCAAGGAAGTAAAGGGCGCCGTAAGGCTGGAGCCGCCCGACACCGGTACACCAGACACAAAAATGTCCGGACCGAAAAAAAAAAAAAAAAAAGATTTATAAACAGTACTAACCACAGCTTATTGTCTTTCACTATTCACAACTTGACAGCTCAGTAGAGTCAGTCTGTCACAGACATTCACAAAGGCTCACACAACACTTGAAACCAGTTCTCAACAGACCAACCCCAAGACACTTCAGAAAAGAGTATGAAAATCAGAAAAAAACAGAACTTGAAGCTATGAAGGTAGACTTCTTTATGATTCATATTCATATGAAAATTGAAAATTTAAACTGTTTGCGTAAGAACAGATCTGAGATCTGGTCAGGACCAGATCTTAGACGGGATCTCAGATCTGACCAAAATCATCTCTCTCTCTCTCTCTCTCTCTCTCTCTCTCTCTCTCTCTCTCTCTCTCT
The DNA here is from genome assembly GCA_003427395.1 of Chara braunii. Taxonomy (NCBI): domain Eukaryota; kingdom Viridiplantae; phylum Streptophyta; class Charophyceae; order Charales; family Characeae; genus Chara; species Chara braunii. Next base: position 162,693 of record BFEA01000914.1, on the reverse strand, counting down.
CTCTCTCTCTCTAGCTTGATGTTCTGTGGCACTTTGCAGCCAGCGCTTCATTTTCGGAATCATCCGATGAACTATCAGCGTATTACAACAGCAGAGCTGTTGGAGGCGTCTGGCGGAGTCTGGTAGGCCCTGAAACGGCCAAAAATACCGGGGGCATTTTTGGGGGTGGCCTAGGACCCGAAAAACATCCTAGGCACCCCCCTAAAAAAATTCGAATTTTTCAAGATTGGGCCCAGTCCAGAATTACCGGACCAGACACTGGACCCATACCCAGACAACCGAACCGTCTGGATTCCGGTCCAGACGGCGGGCCGGTTACAAACAATCTCCTGTTGTTGGGATTGCCTAATAAAGAGCAGTACGAAAGCAAGCAAAGAACCACAATGTTTACTTCACTCAATCTCAAAGTATTATCACGAAAAGCTAAACCGTCATAGAACCGATCACGGGGATAACATTGTTGAATTTTCGGAAATGAAGAACCTGGTACATTGTTGAATTTTTGGAAATGAAGATCCTGGTCACGGAGAAATCGCTTCAATGCACGAGTTTAAAAACGCAGAGAGCATCTGGTTGGAACCTGAAAAACCAAGGTATATGATTACTACCTAGGCACTTCAGCTCGTTTTTTTTTTTTTTTTTTTTTTTTTTTTTTTTTTTTTTATGTGAACAATCATGGAATTGTGATGACAGCAAGCTAGCAGGCTTCAGCTCATTTTCACTCCGAGAACAGAAGATGGCCACCATAGTTGGCACTGTGCATAGGATACTCGCAAACACCAATTTAGATGCCTTGGTCCGGTTCCAATTGATGACTGTAGATAGTGAGGGCCAGGGTACCCTACAAGAGACGACCCCCATCAGTAAACGAGAAGCCGTCTCCTGTCGTCGTGAAAGATTCATACAATGGAGAAGGTGAAACTTGTTCAAGGCATCCACCCAATTTGTTGTTTGTTGTCGTGGCAATCTTCACCAAGGTGGGAGACAGATCATGTACCAATCACGCACCGAAGGCCAACATGGTGCATAACACAGGCCCTCCCACCTGCCAGCCTTGCCCTCAGGTACTAGCTGATCCCCTCTCTGTGCATCGGTCGACACTCTCCTCCCCAGGGTGGTGGATAGAGCAATATCCTGCTTACTAACCTCCCTCACATGGAACACGAAACACGTCAGACCTAAAGCCAAAGACAAAATAAGTTTGTCCGCATTGCCTGCACGGTCAGGTTTACGTCGCTGATTGTAGCAATCGCCATCTTCCACTCCCATTATGCTTTTCACCACCATAGAGGAGCCAGATTCCATCATTTCCATCGCAGTATCATTCTGATGGCAGCTGTCTGGCACACCACCGAAGCCAGCGCCATACCGAATCAGTGGCACAGAGGGTGGGAGTGAAGGGTGCTGGAGAAAGGGCGGAAGAGGCCAAGTCGGGGGTAGAACAAAACAAACATCTAGCCGCCTGGTCCTGCATCTCGGCACCCATCTCTTCAACATGAAAATGGGGCAGACAACACACCCCATCTTCTACGTCTGCATCCTTACCCGCCACCCTCATTTCCTCCGTTGGTATGGTTTTTAACAGAACATACCAGTTCCTTCAGCATCCCCTAAGCTCATCAAACGTCGTCCAACAGTTCTCTACACCATCGGTTACTGGTGACCATGTGGGGTCATGGGCTTGTGTCGAAAGAGAGGTTGTTTCCAATGCCCCTTCCGTCACATCCAGCAAATGCTCACCAACCTCCACATCCACTAAGGGAACATGTTCTGGCTAGGTAGGAGGTCGGTGATGTGGGCACTGTGGAGACAAAGGTGTGTGTTGGCCTTGGAAAGTGTCTCTAATGTCAGGAAGGGGATTACAGCATTCTGCACTGACTGGTTGGGGGGAGAAAGGGAGGGATGGATAGCAAAGGTCACATGGGGAGGGGATGGAGTAGAAGCTCAGCGAAGTTTAGAGGAGGTGAGGGACTACAAGCTAATTTTTAAAGAATGGACCCGGGTGGAGCCCTCATTCCCTCTGAGCCCCCCCACAGACTTCCCAGACCCTTTCCCCCCCCCACGCCCTCTCCCTGACAGAAATCTGGACTTGATGATAACCCTGACTCTACTACCACACAAGCAAGGGTGCCGGAGGAGGTCCTATTGGTGCCCCCCAGTGGCTCCTGCCCCCTCTGTACAACGCATAGTCTGAAGAACTGCCTATCTCTCATTACAAGGGACGCTGAGCCCGGTTCTCAGCAAACTCCAGTTTGGTTACTCCGGGTAGACTGTGAGGACCCCGGCCTCAACTCTTTTTATTGGTAATATCAGCCTTGGGCACTGGGCCCTTAAAAAAAAATAAAAAAAATTGGGGAAGCAGGCATAGTTCCTTGCTGCTGCTTTACTGCCAGGCAATCCTCCAACCACCTTGCCAGTGGGTCCACCACCCTTAGATGTGAAGAAAGATCCTCCGCTGTTAATGGAGTGGTGTTGTTCTTGCAGGTCGGCATTGCCATAGGCACTTCGTAGTTTGGAAGGACTGCAGCTGCTCCCTTGTAACCCACGCGTGAGCTCGTTATTGCACCGACAAAACTCTCACTCCCCCCACCACGTTCGGTCTCTGCCGCTTGAGCAATCTGCATAATGCGAAGTGCTGCTCATAGCGAAGCCGAATGCCACGTGATGGCCATTTCGTTCAAAAAAATGGACATCTTATATTTTTTGAACGAAATTGAAACCAACTTATTTGGCCCAAAAAAAATCAAAATGTTTAGCTCCTGAGGGTCCGGCATTCTTAAAACGCCCAGATACATAGAGGGTCCAACGTTTTAAGAATGCCGGAGCCTCAGGAGCTAGTAAACATTTTTGACATTTTTTGGGCCAAATAAGTCTGTTTCTATTCCGTTCAAAATATATAAAATCATTAAAATGTCCGTTTTAGCGAAATGGCTGTTACTTAGTGAGCTGCGGCATGGCAAAGTCGCACAGAGGGCAGCCGGGCCATGCCAGCTGTGACCATGTCAAGTGTCAGAGAGCTTGGGTCCATCAGAGAACTGACCCTATGTGATGTGTGTCTGGGCCCACACTCTGGTCTAGTTGTCATGGGATACAGACAATCCCAGGGCCTCCAGTACAGTCCAACTGCCATTTCGTCAAAATGGACTTTTTTTTTTTTTTTTTTGGGGCGAAATTGAAACGGAGTTTTTTGGACGAAGACTCGTCCAAATTTGCTGCTCCTGATGGTCCAGCATTCTTAAACCACCAGTACCTCTACCAGCTATTAAAAAAAGTTGCGGCCGTATACGCGCCGCGACTTTAGGGGGTCGGGCGACCGAACGCCCGGTCGCCGATTTAAAAAAAAAAAAATCAGAAATGAAAAGAGAAAAAACAGAAAAAAAAAGGAGATTCAAAATAAAACAAAAACGAAAGAAAAAGCACGGCGCGCGATGTGGTGGTAAGACTCAGCAACACAGAGAGAGAGAGAGAGAGAGAGAGAGAGAGAGAGAGAGAGACCCGGCGCGTTCGCCGGGCAGTGGTGCTGCCAATGCGCCGTGTCTCTCTCTCTCTCTCTCTCTCTCTCTCTCTCTCTCTCTCTCTCTCTCTCTCACTGTGTGCGTTTTTGGTTATGACAGAAAATGGGAATGAATCTTACCGCCGACAGCCGGAAGATTCATTCCCCTTCTTTTCATTAGCACGTTGGGTTATGAAAAAAAAAGGGGAATGAATCTTACCATCGACAGAGGGAAGATTCATTCACCTTTTTTCATTACGATTTCGTAATGAAAAAAAGGTGAATGAATCTTCCCGCTGTCCGCGGTAAGATTCAGTCGCCGCTTTCTGTCATATCCAAACGCGTACACAGAGAGAGAGAGAGAGAGAGAGAGAGAGAGAGAGAGAGAGAGAGAGAGAGAGAGAGACGCGGCGCATTTGCAGCGCCACTGCCCGGCAAATGCGCCGGGACTCTCTCTCTCTCTCTCTCTCTCTCTCTCTCTCTCTC
>BFEA01000914.1:135409-147742 GCA_003427395.1 Chara braunii | reverse complement strand
AAAGGGCGGTGCCTCTGAAGGGCCCTGGTCGAAGCACTGGGTCACGGTCACACCATGCCAACCCAATGGGAGTAGGTCACGCATGCGATGGCTGCTGTCCATTTTGGCACTTGTTGCGCAAAAGAAAAGTTTCGTCGGGTGTGCCAGCCTTTTAGAGACGCTTACCAGACCGTCTATAAACGTTTCTGGTTGGGGACTCGGATTGATTCTAGCTGTGATCATCGTCCTGACTGCGACGTTAAAGAATTCCTGAAGAGATGGGGGCGCTCTGTAAATTCCTCCTGATCAGCCAGATCAACCGGGTGTAAGGCTCGTTTCCGTACGAGGGTAAATAAGAGTGGACTGGTTGGCTTGCTCGGCGACAACTTGGGCACAGGGGTGGGCCGAAATACACACGAAGACACTGCCTACTCAATGATGTTGTTCGATATGTTGGATTGAGGGGAGGGTAGGTTCTAATTGGTGCTCAACTAAATACACAACCATACCCACTCATCATACATCTGCAACATAGTCTTTTTGTATTTTGATTAGTTGGTGGACAGACTGCTAACACCTCACAGACAAAATTAGATTAGGACTGTTGTATGCTACCATAGCCAGTTCTGTCTAATGTTGCTGTAAGTGAACCAATCAGAGTACATCTAGACTTTGTAGACAATCTGTTGTGAATGTTGTAGACATGCCACTTGATCGGTACAGTAGGGGACCTGTTGGACACAACTATTTTTAGAAAATTAGGTGTCGGTCAGACACATGCTGTGGTAGGACTCCACTAGGGGGTTCTAGTGCAGACAATGTTTGCCTAATTCATGAACGGGTCAGATGTCGATGAGGAGAGAGTTGACGATGCTAGACTCACAAGTGCTAGATCACTTAGGATCCCGCACGTGTTCCAGGCCTTAGAACCGGGAGAAGAAAGACGGCTACGCAGAGCCCATGCACTAGCAGCAACTAGGGAAACAGTAAACGCCGCAGCTAGGGAACAGGCTGCAGCAGCAGTCAGGGCAGCAACCATGACTAGTTCAGCAACATCCTCTGCTGCGTTGTCTGGGACCAATGGGACCCAGTTGGGAATGCCAACAGGGTCCATGGGTACTTCCAGTTCATTAGGTTCTCGTCAGTCTACAAGTCAAATGGCGGGCTCGCAGTTCAGCCCGTTGACTCCTCGCGAAAGGGAGCTCAGGGACCTCCAACAGGTCGAAAGGATCCGTGAAAGATTAGAGAGGGAACTGAAACAAGCTACCGACAGAGAAAGGGAAATCAAAAATAGAACAACCAGGAATGAATGAGCCCATGAAAGTGTTGAGGAACAACATGTTGTCGCTCCATGCGCACGTGGACAGCAGGTTGGACTTCATGCAGAACACTTTGGACCAGATCCTGGACGTTCTGACCAGGCCAGGATTTAGGCCACCAGCACAATCGCCGTTGCCGTTATCGGCGATGTCAGGCCCCTTTCCAGTTCAAGTTGGTACACAACCAAGTGGTACGTCTGCAGCAGTCGCACAGACTGTTGCATCTTCTTCTTCGGGTCCAGCGGTGGGAGCTACACCACCGCAACAACCTGTTCAGCAATCTAGACAACCGCAGGGTCAATGGTATCCTAAGACCCCAATGAAACCGCCTCTTGCCTTCTCAGGCGAGAGAAAGGACGAAGAACTCAACACATGGTTGAGGACCGTCCTGGTTTGGGTGAAGGCAAAGAGGACCTTGCATGAGGATGAAGTGGTAACTGCTGCATCTTACCTCAAGGGTAAGGCAGCCAAATGGCTAGATGGTGTAGTTGTGAAGGCAGGGTACGGGCGACGCATGGCGGACTGAGCTAAGTCATTAACGTTAGACCAGTTCATGGAAATGGTAGAAGCTCGATGACATAATCCACAGGAGGCACAAAGAGCCATTGATGCGATTAACAAACTGGACCAACGAAAGTTCAAGTCGGTCAGAGAGCTTACGACTACCGTTGAGAGCCTGATCCTCGTCCCTGACATCAACTATAGTGACCAGTTCCTGTTAACAACCTTTGTTAGATGTATTCCTGAGAACATCAGGAACTTGCTGGCCAGCGAGGCACGCCTCGAGTACCATTCATTTGAGACATTGTCTAGGAAAGCCTTAGATTTAGAGGCCACATTAGGCAATGCCCAACCCACTCAGAATGACATGAAGAAGAAGAAGAGTCATCCCGAATGGAAGAAGAAGGGGGATAAGTTGATGATGGTGGAGTCCGATGGGACTCAAACTGAGATCGACGAGCTCACTGACCTGATGGACTATACAGAGTTTGACGGTGAGGAGGTAGTTGAGGGTAGCACCCTCGCCGCGGTAGTCAAGACTAAGGCAGTTGGTCGAGGGAAAGGCCAACCTAGGAGTTAAGGGAAGGCCGCCTCCAATCAGTCCAAAGTGGCTGAATGGGTGAAGGCAAGATGTGTGGCGTGACCGCCGAGTGCGTGGCGCTTGTATCAATTGCAGCGAATGCGGACACTCGCAGTACAAGTGCCAGGACGCAAAGGTTACGCAAAAGATAGCTCCAAAGATTGGGGCATCTTATTCCCAGGCTTCTAGCTTGGGAAACGCGTGAGGCCAGTGGAAGTATTAGCGGCTTCTACTCAAGGTGACGTGGGCTTGATACCCTCCCCACTTCATGACAAGGCCAAAGTTAATGACTCCTTAGCCACCCCGCAGACATATCTAGACCAAACTATGCTCTGTACGTTAGATGTGTCTGAGGCCTTAGAAGACTTAGAAGGTGAGTGGTCAAACAAGGACCCTCGCGAGTCTTGGGTGGCACTGAAGAAAGGTCCTAGAGGGGAACATTTCGTGGTGGAAGTGGATGTAGGAGGCCGCAAATGTGGAGCCTTCATGGACATCGGATCCACGCGGAATCACATAAGTCGCGACTGTTTGGAAAGGCTGCACCTACAGGACCGGGTACGACACCTTAGTAGACCAGTAGCATCTACTTTGGTCAACAAGGAGCGCATGATAGTACCATACTACATCAAGGACGTAGTCTGTACCTTCTCCTATGGAGGAGGAGAACTTAATCATAAGATCTCGTTCTTGGTTAGCGACGACTTACCATTTGACATGTTGTTAGGCATGTACTACCTCGAAGTTGCTAAGCCCCAGTTCGACTGGGATAAGAAGGTGCTCAAGCATAAGTTGCCCGATGGCCGAACTGTCAGATTGACTAAGTTCAAGGCCAGTAGCATTATAGATACCTATGGCTGCTTGTGCGCATCAGCATTCTACAATTACTATAAGCAAAACTAAGAGGAGGGTATGTACCTTGTGTATGTCTCTGAGAAAGGGGAGACCGTTAAAACACCCCCAGAGATAGAACGCGTCATTGCTAAGTTCCCTGATCTGTTCGAGGAACCCACAAGAGTTGTTGAAAGGGAAGTTGTCCACGCTATAGAAATCATTCCAAGGAGTAAGACCCCAAAGGGAAGGATCTATAGGATGGCTCCCGCCGAGTTAGATGAACTTCGGTGACAGCTTAAGGAGCTGACAGAGAAGGGATGGATTCGGCCTAGTACTTCCCCTTACGGATCACCCGTTCTATTCGTACCGAAAAAGGGGGGTACTTCGAGGATGTGCATTGACTATAGAGGCCTCAATGCCATCACAGTGAAGAACGCATAGCCTCTACCTCGCATAGACGACCTATTCGATAGGGTGCAGGGATGCAAGTACTATAGTAAGATAGACTTGAAATCCGGATATCATCAAATCGCAATAAGACCCGAGGACCAACACAAGACAACCTTTCAGATCAGATACGGTCTGCATGAGTTTGTAGTGATGCCCTTTGGTCTTTGCAATGCGCCGGGTACATTCCAGCACGCTATGAATCGGATCTTCCATGACCACTTAGATAAGTTTGTCGTGGTATACCTAGACGACATTCTGATCTTTAGCAAGTCTGCCGAGGAGCATGCAAAGCACGTTGAGACTGTACTCTCACTCCTGCGACAACACAAGTATAAGGTCAACTTAGAGAAGTGTGAGTTCGGTCGCACTAAGATACTATACTTAGGTCATGAAGTATCCGCGGAAGGGATTAGGTCGGAGGATGCGAAGGTGGCTAGTATTCGAGACTGGCCACGACCTCAGACTGTCACTGAGGTAAGATCTTTCTTAGGGATGTGCGACTACTATAGGAACTTCGTAAAGAACTATTCTATAGTCGCCTCTCCTTTGACTGATCTAACTCGACTTGACACGCCGTGGGACTGGAGTGATGAGTGCGAGGGTGCTGGCTCAACAAGATGGGAAAAAGTTGAGACCGATTGAGTATATGAGCAAGAAGATGCCATCAAAGAAGTTGACAAAGTCCACCTATGAAAGGGAACTTTATGCTCTATATAAAACACTTGTTCATTGGAGACACTTCCTACTGGGAAGGTTCTTCTACTTGAGGACTGATCATCAGACCCTTAAATGGATCAAGACTCAACCGTCTCTTTCTGATGCACTCAAGCGATGAATTGAGGTCATAGACCAATATGACTTCAAGCTTGAGTATTTGAAGGGAGAGTATAATAAGGTTGCTGATGCGCTATCACGTAGAGCAGACTACCTAGGTGCGTTAGTTTCTGGCTTTGGCGTATCTGATGAAGTAACTCAATCGATGTTGGGAGCCTATCAGGAAGACCCTGTCACGATGGACATCTTTCGCAAACTTCAGGCAAAAGACAAGGCCACGGAAAGCGAGTTTGTGATGGTAGATGGGCTCCTCTATCTTGATAAGGCCGGAATAAAAAGATTAGTAGTTCCATCTAGTGAACCTTTGCGTAGTTTGTTCTTAGGAGAATGCCATGACGCAACGGGACACTTCGGCTACAAGAAGACGGGTGCTAACCTAGTACAGCGATTTTGGTGGCCAGGAATGTTAGATGACGCAAAGAAGTACGTAGAGACCTGTCAGGTCTGTCAGCAGGACAAACCGCGAACTCAAGCACCGCTTGGGTTGTTGAAGCCTTTGCCTATTCCTGCTGGTCCAAGACAGAGTGTTTCCATGGATTTCATGGACACCCTGGTGACTAGTAAGAGTGGCAAGAGSCATATCTTCGTCATCATCGATCGATTCACCAAGTACGCTAGACTAGTGGCTATGCCAGAGACCGCAAGAACTGACTATGTCATCAAGTTGTTCAAAGACAACTGGGTGCGTGACTTTGGTTTTCCAAAGTCAATCGTTAGTGACCGAGATGTCCGATTCACAAGTGAGTTGTGGAAGAAGACTGCAGAACAAATGGGCAGTCAACTTCAGATGACTTCAGGGAATCATCCCGAAGCCAACGGACAAGCCGAGCAAATGAACAGAGTTGTACAGCACTTGCTGAGGCATTACATCAAGCCCAACCAGGATGATTGGGATGAGCAGTTGCCTCTCGTCGCCAGCCTGTACAACAATGTTGTCCACAGCAGTATCGACGTTAGTCCTAATCAACTTCACTTGGGATGGAAGCCTAGATCAACATTAGACTTCCTCCTACCTGAAAACCGACCCGCTGCAACTCCAGGCACCCTTGAATATGGTGTGCCATATGAGAAGTTGCTGCAAGAAGATGTCGAGCACATGAAGAAAGCTCAGCAAGCCATGATTGCTTATGAGAATCAACAGCGTAGACAGTCCATATTTCAGGTAAGGGAACGTGTCTGGGTCAAGGCTAGTGAGTTAGGACAGGAGTTCAGAATCTCTCGCAAACTAATGCCTCACTACTTTGGTCCCTGGGAAGTCCTGGATATAGTGGGAGATGAGATGGATGACCCCACATATGTCATTCGTGTCCCTGGACACCTACGCACTCACCCAGTCTTTCATGCCTCAAAGCTTGCACCTTTCGCTGAGACTGATCAATTCCCTTTCAGGAGATCGATGCTGCCCCCAACCATGGATGGTCAAATGGACATCGACGACATTGTGGATCACAGGGGACATGCCTGTTCCAAAGCCGCTGGGTCGAGGAAGACCTCCTACACCCAAGAGAGAGTATCGCATCAGATTCAGGCATCATACGGATCCAAAATAAGATCGGTGGTTTACCAGAGAGGAACTGATTGAGACAGCTCCTCAGGTGGTGGCAGAATACGAGAGACTGCTGAAAGGGAAGGCACCTGCGAAGTAAGCATCTCAGCGGACTTTCGAAGCTAAGGGGGATGGAATGTGAGGATTGAGCCCTCAAGAAGGGGCCTTGCCATGATGTACATGTTCTGGGCTAAGGCCCCAACAAGCCTAGTGCCCGCCCTAAGTGAAGGCGGGCCAGCAAATCAACAAGAGCCCTCTGTACAAACATTTCCCGAAGTAGGGTCCATACAGTTGCAGCACGCCAGTTGGTTGGAATGCACCGAGTCTCGAATCTCTGCAAATGTGGAGAACCTAGGGCCTCTGAGTTAGTTAGGCCCTGGGCACCTGAACGTGAGGCCGACAATGCACGTTGGGTATAGAGGCCGGAAATGCCAAAGGGAAATCGGCCCACTACCTGAATCTGGCCGCAGGCCTTGATGAAAGAGGCGCAACTGCATTGCCCCGGGCCTCAACTGTATCGGGCTGGGTTCAGCCACTGGGGCCCAGTCGCAGGCTGAAGGGAGGCCGCCCACACGCAGCACTGGCATATAGGCAAGCAGGGCGAGTGGGCAGGCAATCTTGGCCAATGCGGGCATTGCCCGCATGCTGCGCGAATGCGAGCTGCTGCTGCGCTGCGCTAGGAAGAAGTGCGAGGCAGGCAGGCGCTAGGCGGTAGGGTGCTGCCTGTGCACTGTGCGCTGGCGGCCTTAGCTGGGCTGCATGGGGCGCAGGGGAGGTGAGGGCGAAGGTGGTTCTTCGGAGGTGAAGGGCGCTGTGTGGGTAACAAGGGAGAGTGTGGGTGAAGAGGACACGTACCTGGTGGAGGTGGAGGTCGGCATTGGGTTGACATCATCACTCGCTGGTAGTCAAGTTGTCTGGTTGCTTTCATTGCTGTAGTTGTAGGCTTAGTCCGTAGAGTAGATAGGGCGCCTGACGCCATTCATAAGAGAGAGCTACATTGGGTTATGCTGTTGGTGTTGCCCTGTTGGGCATGGACATTGACTCACGATTCTTCTGTATCATTCTCAATTGGATGGTTACTCGGTTCCATTGTGCTATCTGCTCTGGCTTTGACTACTTGGACTTCAGTGTGATTTTGCATTCTGGATTTCTGTGCTTCGTCCATATTCATGTTCCTTGCAAATTAGAAACTGTATCTTGGTCCATAGTGCAATTATAACTCATTTTGTGAGTCACAAAAAGGGTTTTTTTTTTTTTTTTTTGAACTTCGTATATGGGGAACCTACTTAACGTGGCGATAAGAGCATCCATGGTAAGTAGGACCCGACATCGAAGGCTCCATCTACTGGTGGGGAGCTACACCTGCTGGAAATCGGGTCCAGCGTCCCTGTACAATGATGTGAATGTATCTGCTGGAAAATGGGTCCAGCGTCCCTGTGCAGTGATGTGAATGCAACTGCAGGAAATCGGGTCAAGCGTCCCAATGCAGAGATGTGATGATATCTCCGACTAGCTATGTGTGCACGTTAAGCATTATATGTCAGATGATGGGGGATGATGGGAGACCCTATCCATCTGATCCACAGTATCTCCAAAACAAACTGAGGATCTGAACCCAATCTTATCTATCAGACGGAACCCTTTTTTTTTTTTTTTTTTTTTTCCTGCTGGAAAACGGGTCCAGCGTCCCTGTACAGAATACATTGCCGAGTTGATACATACTGGATCAAGAGAAATTGACTGGTTATGAAACCTGCCAGCATTGATTGCTCTGGTCACCAGAGGATTGACTGTGCAGGTTGCTAAGTAAGGGGAGGAAACCTCTGCGCCTTAACACCAGGCGCCTGATATCTACTGTTGAGAAACTAGCCCCTCCCTCCTTCCTTTGCTTTTAAACATTGATTACCCTGAGATCCTCAGGGGATTAACTGTGCAGGAGTGAACAAGCACCTGACCACCATCATTCATCATTAATTAGGTCTCCTTTGCGTGCTGGGGTACCAAAATCCGGCCGTGTCTTCAGTGGACCGGATCAGACGGAACCCTAACCATGATGTGATACGTATAACACTGACGTGATTTGTGACAGCTGGAACACGGGTCCAGCGCCCCTATACAGTGCTGTGTACTTTGTCGTACCGTCAGAAACGGTCTGTATGTGTACAACAATCCATATGAGTCAACATCCAAACGGCCTGTCTTCATTCATCGATTAGTAAACATGTCCCCGGAATGGAAAACCCTATCCTCTAACCTAGCATTATGATAGCACTATAATAAGTGAGGCATCAAGCCCAATTGTATTGATGAACTCTATGTGAGCTGGAAACCGAGTCCAGCATCTCCATACTATGATGTATGCGAACTGACTGTATCTGTACTTGGCTCACAGGTGTCACCAGAAGGAGCAGAGGCATTGATTACTTCCCAACACAGGGGAAGGATTGACCTCCTGCTCATAAAGCTTATATCTCCAATACCATGATATGTATAGCTGTGTATAGATGTCATTTTGCGCATATGTTCACAACAATAATAAGCGTAATCATCAACAATCATTTCATGATTAAGAGTTGGGGGTCAGAAAGGTAAGAAGCCATCATTTCATCGCAGGGAGATCATCTATCCTAAGCAATCATTTCATCGCAGGGAGATCATCTATCCTAAGCAATCATTTCATCGCAGGGAGATCATCTATCCTATCCCTACCCGATGCCAGAAAAGAGGAGATGATTCATCATGAGGAAACACCGGGCAGGGGTGGGGGGGAACATTAAATCGTACCTTCAACCTCAAACCCCACTTCACCAGCCATAACAAGCTACAAAATCCCCGCCACTGCACTGTTGGCGGCATCTTTCCCATGTTGCCGTCGTTGTTGTTGTCCGTCTCTCCCATGTTGCCATAGTTGTTGTTGTCCGTGGCATCCATCTCACCCACCCCAGCCTTTTCCCAGTCCCTGCTCACCGCCGTTGCTATCGTTGTTGTTGTTGTTGTTGTTGTCAACATCCTCTCCCATCTCAACCATCTCGCTGTCTTTGCCAACTTTGTTGTTGTAGTTGTTGTCGTTGTTGTCGGCATTCTCTCCCCTCTCCTCCATGTCATTGGTGTTCTCTCCCCTCTCCTCCATGTCATTGGTGTTCTCTCCCCTTTCCTCCATGTCATTGGTGTTCTCTCCCCTCTCCTCCATCGCGTTGGTGTCGCCGCCGTTGTCGTCGTCGTCGTTGTTGTTGTTGTTGTTGTTGTTGTTGTTGTTGTTGTTGTTGTTGTTGTTGTTGTTATCCTCCTTCACTCCTATCTCACCCAGTTCGCCCATTCGCCGCTCGCTGCCGTTGTTAAAGTTGCTATTATTGTGGTTGTCATTGTTGTTATTGTCATTGTTTTTGTCGACCATCCCACCCTTCTCTCCAAACCTGCCCATTCCTTGCCTCTCCTCTGTCGACCCCTGCTCCACCTCCAATATTGTTGTTGTAGATGTTATTGTTGTTACTGTTGCCGTCGCCGCTGCCGCTTCCGCCATTTCCACCGTTGCCAATAGCCTCCACTCCCCTTCCCACTCACCTGCGTCATCAGTGGCATATTCCCCCTCCCCATCGCCAACTGCACTCTCATACCTAACCTCCCACTCACCTGCGCCATCAGCGGCATATTCCCTCTCTCCATCGCCAACTGCGCTCTCCTCCTCAACCTGGTAGGACAGTGCCATCAAGGTAGCCCACCTTTCTTCTCCCCCCCCTTCATCATCAGCGGCATATTCCCTCTCTCCATCGCCAACTGCACTCTCCTCCTCAACGTGGTAGGACAGTGCCATCAAGTTAGCCCACCTTTCTTCTCCCCCCCCCTCATACTCATCACTCTCACGCACAGCAACAGCACAGGTCGTCTCTCTTTCATATTCCCAGATCTCACACATAGCGCAGATATTTGTATAATAGCGGAGCACATCGCAATCATCAGCTTGCTCACCTTCAGCATCTTCTGTAAGCGAGACACCATCTTCATTGTCACCAAGCGTATCCTGTAGTCGAAATGCTCCACATTGTTTTCCCCTAGTACCATCTCCATCCCGCACCCAAATTGCTGCGCCACGTATTGCAATTCGTCGCCAGTCTTCACTGCTGGCGCTACCCCTGCCCGCGTGTCGCGGACATTCACGTCCCGACAGCAGATGCCACGTGGCAATCGAAGAGCCACACGCTACTGCTGGGCACAGGCCTAGCAGCCTGGGAGCTTACCTCCCCAGGCGCTAGTCGAGCCGGGGGAACCGGGCCTACTGGTCCGCCGGCGTCGGGGCGCAAGCGCTAGCGCAGCCCCACACCCTTCACAACAAAAACGAGTTATAATTGCACTATGGGCCAAGATACAGTTTGCAATTGCACTTCGAAAAGCTGGGTTGTATACATTGCCCGAACTGCAATTTGAAACTGTATCTTGGCCCATAGTGCAATTATAACTCATTTTTGTGACCCCTGCGTAGTTCCCCATCCCCCGTCCCCACCCAAAAAGAAGGCTGTACGGTCACAGTCTGCCTCTCCTCATTAGGAACATAGCAACATCGTTGGCAACAGATTAAGGGCGCATAGGGTTGCCCCTCCGCAGCGTCGAGGCAAGGTGCTTCTAGGGGCCTGTACATACTACCTACACATGGCTCACACAGGCACTGGTAGAGGTGGTAAGAGCACCTCGTCTGCTACGGGTCCACGCACATTACAAACGTACACACATAGCCTACAGGCACATACCTGCAATACCGAACACACACACACATACATAACCATAGGGCTGGGAGGAGGTCACGACCAACTAATAATGTGCGTCTCTATGATAAGAGAGGGCGTGAGTTACTAGTCGGTCTACTTAGGGGCTAATAGGTGATTGCTTGAGCCTGGCGTCCGAAGTTCCCGTACGACGAGGCTCGTTCTACTGTGCTTCCACCAGGGCTGGGTCACTAGCCCTGGTGCCTGTCACTACTGTTCGGTCCACGTTCCCCTTGATGGTAGGGTAATGGTCCTGAGTGCTGGTCGGATAGTAGGAATAGGGGGTGCGCTAGGAGTATTGACGCGAGGATGGGAGCGGAGGTAGCCTCGTCTCTTCAGGCCAACCATGGCTGACAGCTTCCGACGATCAATGTGATCCTAGTAACTGGCCTCTACAACACCCTGGACTTTTCATAATAGAAAAAAAAAAAAAAAAGGGACATACTAACATAGCAACTTTTTTTTTTTTTTTTTTTTTTAATGATAGATAGCTGAGAATCCTCCATTCGCTCGTGTGTCCCTGGAGCCTGTGAGCCTTCAGAGGCTTGACAGTAGCTACGACTACACGTGCGACATCTTCTGTTTTTTTTTTTTTTGATTTGTATATTAGGTGAATGTAGAAGATAGCAAGATAGTAGGTTGCACCTGTGAAACTCCTACGAAACAGCCAGTTACAGCCCCGCCCCTGTTTTTCGTCCTTTTCTTTTTTCTTTTTTTTTTGTTGGGGGGGGACTGCCATTTGAGAAGTTGCCATTTGAGAAGATGAGAGCA
Source organism: Chara braunii (assembly GCA_003427395.1). Taxonomy (NCBI): domain Eukaryota; kingdom Viridiplantae; phylum Streptophyta; class Charophyceae; order Charales; family Characeae; genus Chara; species Chara braunii. The sequence continues at coordinate 136,174 of BFEA01000914.1, read as the reverse complement.
TCCTTCTCAAGTGGCTCCCCTACTGGAGGGCTCCATCTATTAGTGGGGAGCAGCACTTGCTGGAAATGGGGTCCAGCATCCCAACAATGATAATGTACAGAATGGAATTGAAATTGAGAAATGTGGTTGCTGTTGCTGCCTGAGCATTTATCTCCACTATGTCTACTAGGACCAAGATCCAGACTTTGGGAATTTGTATACTGACTACTGTGCCTGTTTCCCCTTCCGCCCTGCTTAACTGGCCTGCTCTCCCTTTTTCTATATGTTACTTTAGAAACATCGATCATGGTGGCTATCATAAGGCAAACCTGATCCATAGTCTGCCAGCCTTGATGTCTCCTTTCCATTCGCTGGCCCAGGGGGAAGCACGCGCTGGGAACCGGGCCCAGCACGTGCCGAGAACCAGGCTCAGCACGCACGGGAACCGGGCCTAGCATCCCTTTACAACTTCGGGACTGACAACCCACTTTACAGCCGGGGGGTGAGAGGCATTGATTGCTCCCTGAAGCAAGGCAGGATTTACCTCCCACCCTCATCTCCAGTGCAAGTCCAGTCAACAATGTCTGTAAATGTCATTATCTGTATAAGGGAGATGCTGGGTCCCGTTTTCCAGCAGGCCCTCCTCCCCACCAATAGATTGGAGCCAGCAGGTGGCCTGCTACTGTAGTGATGGAGGCTGAGAAGAGGCTATACAGAAGGTTCCATGCCTTTTACTCCAGCCGTCAGTCAAAGGGCATAATGCCTGAGTGCCCCCCCCCCCCCCCC
>BFEA01000914.1:120323-131453 GCA_003427395.1 Chara braunii | reverse complement strand
TTCGTGTGGAGCCAGCACGTGCTGGGAACCGGGCCCAGCGTCCCATATGAAAATACACAAGTATTTAAAGCACCGGGGCCATTACCCGGCTTCGGCTGAGAAAAACTTCTGAGAACAAATTGCACCAAGTACTATCTATGCAGTACTAAATTCAAAAGGCCTTTTTATTTTCAAACCTTGGCTCAAAGGAGAATTCAGACCGAAAAAAACACCTGCCTTGGTGCCTTTCAGCGGCCCAACCCTACCTGCCTCACCCCGAGACCCCGATGCCCAATCTCTACCAAGCCTCGCGCTGAACTGGCCGAACTGTCCCTGCTGTGGAACTGGCCGAACTGTCCCTGCTGACGCTTAGTAGGGAGCTAAGACTGTTGGGGTACCTGAGGAAAATGTTTAAGGATACTCTGGGACGGCTTATTGAGAGACGGGCACCAGAATGGAAAAGGTACCGGGGAATAGGCTGAATGGACTAGAATTATGAGGGCATCAACCGTATTTAACGGCTGACTGCCACTCTACTTTCACCAACTTGAAAGAGGGTCGCCTTCCCCCTGAGGACGTCAGTCTGGCGACGACAGAAACACAGCGTAGGGGAACTCGCCAGTGTGTCGGTCGCGTCAGGGAAAGTGGTGGGTTACGGTCAGGATATTGACGATTAGCAGGATACGATCGGCATATGAGCTGTCGAGAACTTGGCCCCTCATTTTGGGCTTCAAGCTACGAAGACTCTATCAGTGTGTTGTGCTTTGCACTCCGCGATGATTGTGTGCTTCTAAGCTTCAACGACGTGCCTGCGTTCGCTCTCTCTTTCTTCACTCTTCTTCACTCACGCCCCCAACTGCTAGGTTACAGAGTGGCACGACCCACCCCAGAAACCCCCCCACCTGCTAGGCCACAGGGCAACGCGACCCGCCCCGGCTCCGGCCAGCGTCGACTAGGAACCAGCTCACCAAAAGACACTAGAGTGCCTTCCACCCACGGCAACTCCCCAGATCTCTTTACCAGGTTTCATGCCCTCGTACAGCTCGAGTTACAGGGCAGCGCGAAATCTTATCATCAATCTAACAGCGCCCAACATTGGAAAACACAAGGCAGATACCGTTGTCAGGGTTTCTGTCTGCTCTTACCAGCACCACTAACACTGCAGGGGGTGTTTTTTCCAAAAAAAAAAAAAAAAAAAAAAAAAAGGGGTTTCTGCCCGGACAGCGCGACAGGGTAAGTTGGTCGTCACGCTGCAAATAAATCGAGCTTTTATGTGCAAATAGAAAAATTTCGCCCCAAAAAAAGTCGGCCGAGAAAAAAAAAAAGAAGAAGAAGAAGAAGTTGGCTNAAAAAAAAAAAAAAAAAAAGATATCCACCCCGCCCCTGCAAGGCAGTCCAACCTCGCATCCAGGTGGAATTCAACCGTGTAAGCTGGATGCCTTTATCATTGCCAGTGCAACTGCCACCAACTGTTGAGAATCCCAACCTCTACAACAGCCTGGGCTTAAAAAAAAAAAGAAAAAAGAGAGAATCAATTTCGAACAAAGCCATATCATACTTGCGGCCTATTCTGTTGCGCGCACGTGCGCCACAACGCGCACAGCGCACGATGCGGCGCACCTGGAAACTTAGGGGTCGGAAAAAAAAAAGGTTGGGTGAGGGGGTTGTAGGCCCGAGTGGGATGTCGCGTCAAGAAACATAAAAAAAAAAAAAAAAAAAAAAAAAATTGGGGGGGGGGGGGGGAACAAAAAAAAAAAAAAAAAAAAAAAAAAAAAAAAAAAAAAAAAAAAAAACATGAATTCCAGCAAAACCGAAACACGGGCAGGAATATATCCACGGGCCTGGCTGCACTACTCTCCTATGCATAAAAGACACAAAATATGGCAGTGTATCTTTCCATGCTCTAGCCAAAGGTTTGTTCTCATTTTGCATATTTGGAGAGTGGTGCAGAAAGCCCTGTGGGCCTCGCCACACCACTCTTGAAAACTCATTTTCTAGAGTTCCTGCACGGCCGCACAGCCTCTTGAAAGTTCGGGTTTGGCTGCACTACTCTCCACAATGTCATGTGCAAAATGCGACTGAATCTTCCCCCAGAACAGAAAGATACATTGTCATCTTTTTTTTTGTCTTTTATGCATGTGGAGAGGCCGTAAGAGCTGTCCGAGTGGTTCCTGAAACGCTCTCAAGAGCGGCTCTTGAAAGATTTGAAATCCCAGGCTGCCTACAACTGGTGCTTTTTTTTCGAGCATCCTTGGACCAACCCTTCACAGACTATAATTGTTTTTTTTAGGGGTTGTCAGGTCGTTATCCTGACGTCATTCAAGAAAAACAGAAAGCTGTACTGTAACACCCGTCTTTTTGCAATCTTTGGGGCTGGCCACACCACTGTAGAAAGGCTAAAAAAATTGACAGCTGTGGCTGTCAGAATAAATTTGACAGCCTCCCCTTTAGGGTCTCGCCACACCACTCCGAGTCTTGAAACGCAAAAATGTTTCAAGTGTTGTCAGAATTTTTCAAGAGTCCACTTTTCAAGAGTTTAGGGCCCGCAGCCACACAGCGCTCTCGAAAAGTGAACTCTTGAAAGCCGGCGCATCTGTTTTCAGTTCCTCAAGAGTGCTGTGTGGCTCTGCTGCAGAACGAACCTCGTCTACCCCTTAGTCCCTGTTCGTGAGTCCACTAGAATGGCCTGCTGGATCCACCCGTGGTGTCAGGATAACGGCCTGACACCTCTTGAAAAACAAGTGCCCGTCAAGTGCTCTCGCGAGGACACTTGAAAAGAGAGAGGTATTGCAGGCTGGGGTTTTCAGTGTTTCCAGAGCTAAAAGGCGAAAGAATAGTACGCCATATGAGCTGAACACGCAGAGCTAAAAAAAAAAAAAAAAAAAAAGAAGAAGAAGAAAAAAGAGAAAAAAAAAAAGTGTTTCCAGAGCTACTCTTGAACCCAGTTTCTGACACCTACTTTTTTTTTTGTTGAAAATTGAAAGTGAATTTGGCAAAAAACTTTCAACAGGCTGTGTGGCGGTGCTCGGACTCTTGAAAACACATTTTCCAGAGTGGTGTGGCCTCGCCACACCACTCTGGAAATATGGAAAAGACAGAACTGTGGCGGGTGCATCTGGCCATGTTCTAGCAGGAAGTTCACCTCTTTAAACCACCAGTACTTGGGTGACGCCTTAGCGTTAACGCTACGCGATTTCCGCAGCCGGCGGGCCGTCGATAAATAGAATCGACAGCCCGCGCTGCTTCGAGATTTGGGCGGCGGGCGCGGCGCGCAGTGCCCAAGTACTGGTGGTTTAAAGACCAGCAGCCAGCCACACTAGTGACTAGCCCAATACTTCAGAGCAAGAGCCTTCTGGGATCTATGGCTAGCAAGGAGAGAGGAGATTTATCAACACAAGCACACCTCTGTCAGCACTACTGCCACAATTCAAGCAGATGCTCCATCTCGAAATCATGGCAGACTGGATCAAGTGCAGAACTTACAAGTCATCTACATTCGTTGAACTTGCGAGAGACCTTCAGAAAGAAATGGTCATTGCCTTACAACTTGAAATGGGCCGACTTCAGAGAAGACAAGTTAGACAACAGGATTCAGATCTCTTATGGGACCACCCGTATGCCAGGCGCAGTTAGACAGGCCCCATTTATGACAGCCCTTAGGCTGAGAGGGCCTGGGCATGGGACGATCATTGGTCACAAACCAGTCACAATCACCCTCACGCCTTTCTCCCCAGAGTTACTTGGCGGTGACCGACTACCGGCGACTCTGTGAGATAAGGTCGAGCAGCGCCTGATAGCGTCTTGTAAGTATTTTTGTTAGTTGTATTCGTTCATTCCTGGGTCATCCTGTTCTTAAGCTCTGAGCACTATTTCCAAGGGACATCCTGTTCTTAAGCTCTGAGCACTATTTCCAAGGGACGCTGGACCCGGTTTCCAGCTTTTAGCCTAACTGGGTAATGGCCCCAGACTCCAGGTTGTATTGTGGAGGGATTCCCGGCCTCCTTGCTCTTGAAATATTATAAACATTTTATTAAAAAAATAAAAATAAAAATAAAAATAAAAATAAAAATAAAAATAAAAATAAATTGAAAGTCGGCCGTCTACAGTTTACCCCCCTTTTGCCGCACAGGCTGTCAAGGGGTAAGGTTTTTGGTCACGGCCAGGCGGACGGGTTTCACCGAACAGTCCCTGACAATGCAACTTGGAACGCAATTCTCGAAAGGTGGTGGGCGTGGCACTGTCGAATTTCCGTCACCTGCAGGCGGGAGGAAACGATTGCTGGAGGGCGGCTGTCGAAAGTACCATTCTGACACCTGGCGAAGTTTTTTTGAGCTGCAATTCTTCGAAAGTATGTGTGGCGATGCAAAATTGTCGAAAACCTGGTTTTCGACAGCCTGTGTGGCGAGCCTCTTAGGGGCTCGCCAGCTGTCAGAATAAATTCCACAGCCTCCCTTCGACAGTTTGCCCCCCTTTAGCCACACAGCATTGTAGAATGGACGCACTTGTGAATGCAACATGGAAAAAGACGAACGCCGCTGAGTCGACCTACCACAAGCATTAGTCCATCCCTACCTCACGCCGACTCACCAAATTTCAAAGAGAAGTCGATGGGGCAGCCGAGGACTGTCTAAAGCATCAGAGTTTTTGTTTAACTATTCAAGAACCTTCGACAGACAGGAGGTGTGGAGAAGCATCCTCTGACGACTTGTGAATTTTCTTCCAGCTCCTGAATCTGGATGTGTTTTAAGCAGCAATGCAGAAAAGCAGTTCAATCTCGATTTCCTGCACATCTGCATAAACTCGTCCAGATTCGGGCATTCAATCCGATCCTCTTTGCTAGTGGGACCCCGCCCCAGTTTCTACAGGCTGTGTGACCACGAGAAACTACGGAAAAAATACTGCACATCTCCATAAACTCGTCCAGATTCAGGCATTCGATCCGATCCTGTTTGCCAGTGGGACCACTCCCCAGTTTGGACAGGCTGTGTGCCCACGAGCAACTATGGAAAAAATAAATAATAAAATAAAAAGAAAGAAAATTGTTTTTTTTTTTCTTTTTTTTCTGAAAATCGTGTTTTCGACAGTGGTGTGGCGGCCCCCTGAAAAATACTGCACATCTCCATAAACTCGTCCAGATTCAGGCATTCGATCTGATCCTGTTTGCCAGTGGGACCACTCCCCAGTTTGGACAGTGGATTAGCTGCACAGCAATGTGAATGCGAGATGGCAAGAGACGCCACAGATCAAGGAATCTCTAGGAAGACTGAGACACACCCCGAGCAGGCTTGAAGCAATTCAAAAGGCCATCCCCCCAAGCTGGTTAGCATTGCTGTCTGAGAACAGAGGCCCTATAGGCGAGCGGTGGTTGATTTCCCCCTCGCAACAGGGGACGGTCCTACAGATCACAAACGACCTGGGGGAGGATGGGTGGGCAGCAGCGGAATGGTCCGTGCCGGTAGATTTCTCCTACAGTAAGACGCTGGTGCGGAAAGGGTACCTGCGGCTATCTTCATTAAACCACCAGTACTTGGGTGGCGCCTTAGCGTTAACGCTACGCGATTTCCGCGGCCGGCGAGCCGTCGATAAATCGAATCGACAGCCCGCACTGCTTCGAGATTTGGGCAGCCAGCGCGGCGTGCAGTGCCCAAGTACTGGTGGTTTAACCGATTACTCTGAAGTGGTTGTAAGGAAGAAAACGCACAGGGCTCCGGCCGGAGGGACACTGATTACAGTAGTCTCCCTCCCGATGGGTCTGAATTTCTGAAACCATTGGAAAAGACAGTAGTGAACTGCAGGGATGTGGGCTGGTGGCAACCACAGAGGCAGGTAATCCTAGGATTGGATGAGTACTCTACTAAAGAAGGGGCCAGACTGCAGAGGCTGAAAGTAAAGAAGTCACCTTTAGCCGTGGTTGCTAACAGACGGCATGGCCAACAACTGCTAACAATCCCATCGGAACATCTTTCAGTACTGTGGAAACAGCTTAAGCAGCTACCTTCGCAACGTCTGTCAAGCATACTATGGCTCCAGTCTATGTTGGCCACAGCTTCAGCAGAGAACCTGGTCTCAAAAGGGATGAAGATCTCTGCAGGATGTGTACGCTGCAGATGGATATTGGAGGACTCTCGTCATCTATGGTTATCCTGCCCCGCTTCAAGAAGAATCTGGGATTGGTGGATCCAGCATTGGGATAGGATTACCAAGCGGAAGTTCACCTGGTCGGATGACTGGATACTGAATGGTACCCAAGATCAAACTAACTCAGAGGAAAAGGATTGGATTTATGTCGCCCAGGCGATTCGGGCCATCATTATGAAGGTCATTTGGGACGATAGTAACGATCAGCTCTTTAAGCAAAAATTTAGATCTGATAATGCCATCAAGAACACAATCACACAGCAGATCAGAATTACTATTCGGGGTGATTGGCTTCTCAGACTGAATAGAGGCAGATACTCTAAAGTTAGGAAACGGCTTTGGGACACTTGGGGCAGGGAGTCCAGATTAGTGAAGATGAGGGTAGGCTCTGCTTTTCGCCCTGGCTCCTTACCCTAGCTGGTCATGGGGAGCGCTGTAGCTCCCCCGCGTGAGTTGAAACTACAGATCACTAGATGATACCGTAGCAACGACTGGGTCTCATGCCCAGGAAGCAGTCAGACATTTTCAGAAGATCAGCCCGTAAGAGGCTCTCCCTCACTTTCTTTTTTACCTTTTTGGAGTTCCTTCGAATTAGGGACACTGGACCCGGTTTCCAGAAGCCCATAGCTGGGTAAAGGCCCGAGCATGTGTTGTACCGGGTTGCAGTGTCGGGGTGTGTTCCCGGGCCCCTGTCTCTATTAGTGGATGAATGGTGTTTGCTCCAAAAAAAAAAAAAAAAAAAAAAAAAAAGAATGCAAGGTGGCAAAAAAAAAAAAAGAATGCAAGATGGCAAAAGAGATGAACTCTTCCTGAGGGTACGACAACCACCACCATTGGGGCACGATCCCACTTGCAAAAACGATTGGAATAAGTGTCTGAATCTGGAAGTGTCAGTGGAGAGGTGCAAAAAAAAACTATAATTGATCTGCCTTTCTGCATCTCTTTCTTGAACACGTCCTGATTCAGACACTTATTCCAATCCTCTTTGCCAGTGGGATCTGGCCCTTAGTCCAACCAGCCTTTCAAGAGTGCTTGCTGTGTGGCCAGTCCCGACAACTTTCAAGAGTGCTTGCTGTGTGGCCAGTCCCGACAACTCTTGAAAACGTTAAGGGCCTCGCCACACCACTCTCAAATGTGCAAAATGAGAATGAACTTACGGCTAGAACATGGCCAGATGCACCCGCCACGTTTTTGTCCCTTTCACTATACCCTAACTCTGTTGAAAACGTCTGACATCTCTTGAAACATTCCACCGTTTCAAGAGTGTCCTAACTCTCTTGAAAACGTCTGACATCTCTTGAAACATTCCACCGTTTCAAGAGTGGTGCGGCGAGGCTCCGTGTCGGTATGCTGAATGAGGCCACGCATACAAACACGCGCGCACGCAAGAACACACACACGCAGTCACGCAGTCGCTGAAAGTCAGACGAAACAGTCTGGCACAGTCAGGCTTTTTTTGAGTGTACAGCGAATATGACAACAGGCGTTCAACCTCCTGATGAGTCGGTGAAAGTCCAACGAAGCACTCTGGCACAATCATGCTTTTTTTCTTCTAATGTGTCATGCTTTTTTGGAGTGTATAGCGAGCGAGGGAGAGAGAAGAGAGAGAGAGAGAGAGAGAGAGACGTCGGAACGGCTGCTAGGGTGGAGCACAGAGGGTGACGGTGAAATTGAACACCATTCGGGCGCGCGCGCGGGAGAGAGAGAGAGAGAGAGAGAGAGAGAGAGAGAGAGAGAGAGAGAGAGAGAGAGAGAGAGAGAGAGAGAGAGAGAGAGAGAGACGTCGGAACCGCTGCTAGGGTGGAGCACAGAGGGTGACGGCGAAATTAAAGACCATTCGGGCGCGCGCGCGGGGGAGAGAGAGAGAGAGAGAGAGAGACGTCGGGACGACGAATAGGATCGACCTGAGAAGATGACACCATTATTATTATTATTATTATTATTATTATTATTATTATTATTAATTTATTTTTTTCAAATCACTCATATATCACCATTATTTTCTAGATTGGTCGAAGTAACCAAAGCCCAAAGCTTGCAGCAAAGGGAAGACAGGGGGGGGGGAAGGTCCCACTAGCAAAGAGAATTGGATTGAATGCCAGAATCTGCAGGTATTAAAAAATCGCGATTGACGTGGTCTTCTGCACCTCTGCGTCAAAGACATCTAGATACAGGCTCCAAAGCCACTCCTCAATGCATCGTGGTACCTTGCCCCGGGACACCACATTCTCTTGCTCTTGCGTATCATACCAGTGCCTACCGTCTTCCCCCGAACACAATGCGCCCTGATTCTGAATGTATTCTTGCCATCTTTCCGGTTAGATGCCGTCACAATCAGCGTGCGGTGTGTTCGGTTCAAGACGGTAGTCGGTGGGTGTGTAGGTGCCCTATCGGTAGGCCACGTTATCTTCTGCTCCTTGTACCAGGTCCAATTTCCTGCTCTCTCGAATCCTGGTTAACTTCCTGTTCCCTTTTTTTTTTTTTTTTTTCCTGACGAGACTCGTCTACAGCTTCTTTGCGTGGAGGAGGCACCCCTCCGAGATGCTCCGCCTGGGAAAAAAAAATAAAAAAAAATAATAATAAATAAAAAAAATAAAAATAAAAATAAAAATAAAAATCAAAACAGCGGCCCCGATTTGACGAGTCCTGCCTGAAAAGATTACTCTCCCAACGCTTGCAACCAAGCTGGGTAATGTTCCCAGCGCCTCCTTTTCCGGGGGCGGGTTCCCACTAGCAAAGAGAGATCGAATTAGGAGCCTGAATCTGGATAGGTTCTTGGAGGAGATGCAGAAAAGCAGATCAGTCACGGTTTTCTGCATCTGTTCTCATACACGTCCAGATTCAGGCATTTCAAGCCAATCCTCTCTGCCAGTGGGACCTCGCCCCGGGTTGGGTTGGTGGAGGCATTCCCGGCCTCCCCCTTCTGCTGGGGTGTAAAAAAAAAAAAAAAAAAGACGGGAAAAGAAGCGGGATCCATGAAAAAAAAAACGTAGTACTGTCGGATGTTCGGATCTGGACCGAGTTCCACTTGGTCCCATGCTTCATTTCTGACCGACGATCGTCATAATCTACGGTTGGAAATCCAAAATTCGTGTAACTTGGATTTAGCCCCCAGGGAAATCCAGTGCCTTCTGATCCAGCCTGCAAAATGTAATCCCAAGTGTGCAGTGAAGAGAAGGACATACGTACCGTTTCTCAAGAGCATTACATTGCACACCGCCCCCCCACAAAAAAAAAAAACAAAAAAAAACAGAGACATTGCCTATTAGCTGGAGGAATTGAGAAGGTGTTTGCGAAAATTATGAGGCTAAATGAGTGCGCGGGAAGCGTTAGCAGAGACAGAGAGAGAGAGAGAGAGAGAGAGAGAGAGAGAGAGAGAGAGAGAGAGAGAGAGAGAGAGAGAGAGAGGACTAAAGACGAGGAGGGAGTGGGGGAAGGAGCGGTAGGAGGAGAAGTAGGCGGAGGAAGAGGAGGAGGTGGGTGGGTAGAGATTCACTTTCTCAGCATTGCTGCGGAAGGAAAGCGTAGTACAGCTGCGCTGAGAGGGTTGAGGAAGAAGACGTCGCAAGCTTTTGGATATGGCGGCTCGGCGGGAGTTCGTGTGTTCATCGGCTGCAGCGATGGCTTTGTGGGTTTTCCTCTCTCTTCTTTGCGCATTTTTGTCGACGGAGGTGCACGCCATTGGATGCCCTGCCAATAGCTCTGCAGACTCGTTGCGTATCGTCTCGGAGTATATGATTCATCGACCGAGTGATAGCTTCGGTCCGCTCTTCTTTGATGAGCAGAGAAATGTTCTTCTCTTCACCGTCACGAATGAAGTCTGGCGCATTCCAATAATGACAAACTCCTCTGAGGTAAAACTGTTGCCGCCATAGCTTCTTTTTTTTTTTTTTGCCCCTGAGTCGCCATAGCTTTTTCTGTGGCCATGGGGAAGGGATGGGCACAAGCCACGCTGGCGCATTCCCTTCACAATCGCCGAAGCTTTTTCTGAGTCTGACTCACGTTTTCTTTTAAATTATTATTATTTTTGTGGCCTCCTGACTCACCTTTTCTTTTAAATTATTATTATTATTTTTGTGGCCTCCTGACTCACCTTTTCTTTTGAATTATTATTATTTTTGTGGCCTCCTGACTCAGCTTTTAAGAAAGTATTTTGGGCTGAGAGCACACGTTAGTTTTGGTTTGGTGGGTGTGTGAAAAAAAAAATTCGTGTAAGCTGCTGACGTGTGTGCTCAGCCCACGGTATTGTTTTTCTGTAAATTTAAATTTAAATTTAAATTAAAAGTTAAATTTAAAGTTAAATTTAAAATAGTAAAGGGGGAAGAATTAGTACGCCCATGGAGCTCGGCACACAGCCGTTGTACTCAGTCACGTCTCGTCGTGTTCTTCTGTTTTGCCCTGCCGTGGTTTTAGTTGTTGTCAACACAGCTGCTGGCTGGCCTGCACACGGGCGGAGATGGACGCCTGCACTCCTTTTCTTCACTTCTGTTTTTGGCGTGCTCGCCTTTTCTTCACTTCTGTATTTTTGGTGCTCTCCTTTTCTCCATTTCTGTTTTTTTCGTGCTCTCCTTTTCTTCAATTCTGTTTTTTTCCGTACACGTACCTGCCTGTATGTGTGCGCGCGAGCGTCTGGCAGTTCTCTTTTTTTTTTTTCCCTGTGTGCGTGTTTGCGTGTGAGAATGCGTGTGCCTCTGTGTGAGTGCGTGCGTGCGTGTGTGTGTGTGTGTTTGTGTGTGTGTGTGTGTGTGTGTGCGCGCGCGCGCGCGCGAGGGTGTGCGTGTGCGTGTGCGTGTGCGCGTGCGCGTGTGCGCGTGTGCGTGCGCGTGTGCGTGCGCGTGTGCGCGTGCGTGTGTGCGTGCGCGTGTGCGCGTGTGCGTGCGTGTGTGCGTGCGCGTGTGCGCGTGTGCGTGCGCGTGTGCGCGTGCGTGTGTGCGTGCGCGTGTGCGCGTGCGTGTGTGCGTGTGTGTGCGCGCGCGCGCGCACGTGTGTGTGTGTGTGTGTGTGTGTGTGTGA
>BFEA01000914.1:99222-119155 GCA_003427395.1 Chara braunii | reverse complement strand
AAGAAGAAGAAGAAGAAGAAGAAGAAGAAGAAGAAGAAGAAGAATGTTGCAAGTTAAACTTTTGAAATGTTCAACATTAAATTTTGGCTGTTAGCGATTAGCTCAGATAACCGATAGGAAGCTAAAGACATCGTCTTGGATAGAATAGGAATAGAGTAGGAAGTAGAGGGTCCAGTTCTAGGCTTAACTTATAGGAAGCTAAAGATATAATAGTCTTGGCTCGAATAGGAATAGTGGAGGAACAGGTCTAGTTCTAGGCTTAGCTTACACTGCAGGAAGCACCAGGCGCACTCGGTTCCAGTGGGCGGTCACAGTAGAGCGCAAGAGGAAGGGTACTAGCGACGGTAGTAAGGGAGGAGAGTGTCAGGTTACTACAAAAGGAACAGGACCAGTGTTCCTCTCGTCCGCTTTGGGCCCAGCCTTTTGGGCCCAGCGTTTTGGGCCCAGCGTTTTGGGCCCAGCTTTTTGGGCCCAGCTTCAGACCGGAAGTCTGTGCACTACTACTGAAGTTAACTTAGTGGAGGAACAGGTACTACCTTCTTCCCCCGAATACAACGCACGGTCATTATAGCTGTAGTTGAGGCATCTTTCAGTCTAGATACAGCTATAATGACCGTACGTTGTATTCGGGGAAAGAAGAGAAGGGTAAGGACCGAGGTGACTGTTTTTTTTTTTTTTTTGGCCAGTAGCTGTATTTAGTTAAATCTAGGAGTTATCCAATGGCCTAACTCAGTTGGTAAGGGCACGCAAGTGGCATTCAGGAGGTCTTGGGTTCAATCCCCATTGGCCTCATGTACCTTCCTGGGCATGGTTGGCGCCCGCCACCTAGAGATAGCCCGTTGGTCCTCCCCAGTGGCATTCGGCAGAGACTGCTGATGCTCACAGGGGGAGGGGACCGGAGGGGAGGCACAGTGACTGACCCATCGAAGAGGCTCGGTCCTGATGCTACCATCAGGCTGACCCCTCGCCGGTATCGCCCACCTGCTGTAGCAGCCTAGCAGGTATCGCACACCTGCTGGTGGGTGCAGCTCCCGCATGTTCCCTCTTTGGAGGCTTGAGCACGGATGTGGCTGCTACCGGGTTCCCTGTAATACTATAATGACAATAAAAAAGGCCTGAAAGGCCGTCCTGTCCAGATTCGACAGGTAATTGAATTGGTTGGGCTTAAAGAATTAGCCTTTTTTATTTAAAAATAGTAATAAAAATTTTAATAAATATAGGAGTTAACTCAGGAAGTAGGGAGCTTCCAGTAGACAGTTGAATATTGAGAATTTGTTTTTTTTTCTTTTTTCGATGAGCTAAACGGGATGATGCTGCTAGTGGGACTTGGGCCCGGGTCGAATTGTGAGGTCCCCGGCCGCCTCGTTTCAAATGTTGATTGGAAATGAAATTGTGTTTGAAAAATGCCTCACTGCTCATTTAGGGCTAAGCCACAGCCCTTGCGGAAATGTGGAAAATGAGAATGAACTTCCTGCTAAAGCATGACCAGATGCACCCACCACATTTGTCTTTTTTTCACATTTCAAGAGTGGTAGGAAACGGAGTACGGGTCTTGCCACACCATAATTATTGTGGAAACGAAAATGTACGAGTGCATCTTCCCGCAAGATGCATCAGTTACTATTTCCCGCAGAGAATGGCAAGATGCATCAGTTTACTATGAATAGCGATGGATGCATCTTACCACTTTCTGAGGTAGATGCATTCGTTCATTTTTCGTTTCTACAGTGGTGTTGTCTGGCTGAAAAATGAGCCAGGCAAAGGGCCTCGCCACACCACTGTCCAAAACGGCATTTTCGACATTTTCTCTTCGCCACACACTGTCCGAAACGGCATTTTCGACATTTTCTCTTCGCCACACAGCATGTCGAAATCCGAAACCCCCAAAAAAATTCAGGAGCTGTCAGGGAAAAAAAGGGTTTCCACACCTCTCGAGCAGGGCTCGTTTCCACTTCAGGCCTGCAACTTGGACATTTTCAACAGTCCTCCGATGGGATGTAGAGTTCTTGCCCGAATGTCAAAAAGGAGAACGGACCAATGCTTGTCCTGACTTCACCCCAGTTTGTCTCTTTTGTGCATAGGACTTGACAATGTAAGTTCTTCACTTCGACATGCTGTGTGGCGAAGAGGGTTTTTCTGTAGAAAGAGGCAATGTAGAGAATTTCCTGACATATGTAGAATGTCGTGATGTGTTTGGACATTGGTGTGGCGAGGCCCAAAGAAGAAGGCAGGCGTGACACTGCCGCCGTCTTCTTTTTTTTGTTAAGGGCTTCACCACACCACTGTTCGAATGGAAAAAGAAAGAGTGCACCTTGCTCAGAAAGTCGCAAGATGATTCGGTTGCTATTCATAGTAACGGATGCATCTGGTCACACCCCACGGGAAAGTGCACTAGTACTTCTAGAGATTCGACAGTGGTGTGGCGAGGGCCTAAGCGCATACTCTCCCACTACAGGTAGGCACCTAATCATGATGACAACATAAAAAGGCCTTTTTAATGTAAGGCAGTCCTGTCCAGCTAGGCTCTCTGCGATTTGGGTTGAGCTCTTGGGAAAGTCCGGGACAGGCTAGCAACTGTAACGCAGTGGAGTTGTAATGCCGGTCTTCTTCTTCTTCTTCTTTTTTTTTTCTTTTTTTTTTTTTTTTTGAAGGGCAGCCAGTGTCGTATGATCCAGGCGCACCTGCCTGGCTCATACCACGGCTGCACATCATAGAATATAATGCAGGGTAAACTGTTTCCTTTGGCCGTAACCATGTCACCGGTCTTCTGCCACGTCCGCTGTTGAATCTGACTCAACAGCATGACACTGTTTGGAGTGCACATTTGTTGCATACCGTCGTAGATTTTTATTTTATTTTATTTTATTTATTTATTTATTTATTTATTTATTTATTTGCAGACAACTGTTTTGATATTAAGATAACATGGACTGAGGCCGGGGACCCCACAATTCAACCCGGATTGGTGGAAGACAGGTCCAGCATCTTATCATTGGTGGAAAACAGGTCCAGCGTCCTATCTTTGGAATCAGACTGGAAAGCAGGTCAAGTGTCCTCAGAGAGTCAGAAGAAGAGAAAGAAACAGGCTGGAAACCAAGTCCAGCGTCTTTTCCAGAAAGACACTTCTTGAATCTAGTAGTTCTAGCAACTCTGCATATGAAAGGAAGTACTAAGCCTATTTACAGATTCTGAAACAGAGAGTACCCCTTTAAGTTAAGCCTATTTACAGAAAGAGAGAGTACTACCCCTCTTGACAGTCTATTGACTATAATCCCTGTACTAGCCTTAATCCAAGGTTGTTGTTTCCGTCTGTCGCAGAGGCTAGGAAAGCTTGTCTATTGACTATCGTGGTAGATTTCTGGTATCCAGCTCTGTTGTCCTCTTTGGCGGATTCTGGCGCCCGTCTGACGACTTGGCGCACGGCCTCCGCCTCCCTTCCCCCTGCCTCGCCCGACTGCCTCCCCCTAGTGGTCTATGCGGCGCCCTTCTATAGACAGATTTCTCGAAGAGTAGTCTATGAGTCCGCTGTTCTCGGCGAGCCCTCGGCACGGCCTCTCCCCAGCACACCTATAGGCCCAGCGCAGGCGAGAAGGAAACAGGGCACAGTCCTACTCCCAAAAAAAACAGCACACCTATAGGCCAAGCGCAGGCGAGAAGGAAACAGGGCACAGTCCCACTCCCAAAAACCCTGTGGGATGCAGCACTTGAGCCGAGACGTGTTCACCCCGGCAGGTGCAGAAAATCGCTCAGCCTGCTTTTTTCTTTTGCCTCTCTGCACATGGTGCCGTGCACTTGTCAGCGACCGCGTCCAGATTCAAGTGCTGACTCAGAGCTTGCTAGTGGAACTGCGGCCCCGGCTCCACCGGTGCCCGCAGGCCGTGGCAAGGCGAGCCGTCCGAACCTGTGAACGTGCAGCCCCAAACCATTTGGAAACACGGAAAAGAAAAAACAAGCAGGTGAAAACCCTATCCAGAGCCCTAGCTTAATTGGTTCGGCATGCAAGTGGCATTCAGGAGGTGGTAGGCTTAATCCCCACGGCTGCCAACCAGCTGAAATAGTCCTCCCAGTCCGTATTAGTACGGTCTTCAGCCAACACGGGTGGGTGTGCGCATGTGAGTGGGTTGTGTGTGGTGTGTGAGAGAGCATTGGCCTTAGACACTACTGTTTTTTTTTTATTTTTTTTTTTACTGTTACTCGAAGATGAAAAAGGGAGGACAATGTTTATGTGACTGGCAAATGCTGAGTCACTGGGAAATGGGCCTAGTGTCCCATTGTTCTATACTAGGCCCAGGGCCCTACTTTCTGCAGGTGGAAAACCGGGCCCAGTGTACAGTGGTATCAAGTCAGACTATGTGTCCATGTAGAAGTCAGGTCGTTGAACCGCCAGTACACAGCCCCAGCCTTGCTGAAAATGTTTTGTCACCTGGCGTCGCGTTTTGGCCTCTGTCTGACAGGGGCCCCCAGCGGCCAATGTGAGGCCTGTACTGTTGGTTTAAGTCAGTCGTCTTCTGTTGTGGACAGTGTACACTTGGCCAGGCCGCTGGGTCCCGCCGTCTGCCGCTGTTGCCTGTTGTTCCGTAGGATCTGCGACGGCCTTCAGATGTCATCTTTGATTTTTTTTTTTTTTTTTTTTTTTTTTTTTTCAATCTTTGAAGCCTGAACTGTCTGACTGGCCCCAGGAAAATTCAGAGGTATTTTAACTCATCTGATTCCTGGACCACCTGAATTGGACTCTGGTTAAACCACCAGTACTTGGCCCAGCTATCGGCCGCGGAAAAAGAAGAGTAGAAACGTTTCTAGTCGGATGAATTTGGGCGCTCCTGTAGTAGCCCGTACGTGTCCTAAAATTGTGGCGTGTTAACGGGCACGACTCTAGGAAGTACTGGTGGTTTAAATCCACAGCCCAGAGGAGTTCTCCATGCCTATTTGCATGTTAGTAGGTTGGTCTAATATTCAAAATTACAAAACAATAGAGAAATTCAATATAACAGTTTAAATTTGTAGTTTCGAAGCACTAAAGGAAGCACTAAATGAAGCCGACGAACAGCTTCCTTCCCATAAACAAGGCTAAGATTTTGAGGGGCGAGCCGCAGGCCAGGAAACTATCTCCTCCTTCTTCTTCTTCTTCTTCTCCTCCTCCTCCTGCTTCTGCTTCTTCTCCTTCTCCTTCTTCTGCTTCAGAATCTTCTCCTTCTTCTGCTGCTTCTTCTGCTGCTGCAGCTGAAGTTGACTCGTTGGCTATTGTTTCATTCTTCGTTCTGTGAATTCATCACGAAGAGAAGAAACTGCACAAATTTCAGAGGAATGACTTCAAGTTGGCGAACCAGAAAAAAAAGGGGTCTGTGGCAGAAGTACAGGGAAATGTGGCTGACGTGCAGAGACTCCGGCTGGTATTCGAAGACTGGATGAGCTGTTCATCCCCAATAACCTGTCTCCTCCTCCTGAAAACTCCCTGGTAGAATTGTCCTGGGGCGTGGTCCCACAAGCCAAGAGGATCGGATCCAATGCCTGCATCTGGACGTGTTGCTGGAGAGGTGCAGGAAATCCAGATTGAACTGCTTTTCTGCATCTCTGCCTAAAACACATCCAGATTCAGGCATTCGATCCGATCCTCTTTGTTGGTGGGACCTCGCCCCTTGTTTGGACGCAAACAGTACTAGACTTACGATAGCTTGGTAGAAATAAATAGCTTGGTCAATATGGATTGGAAATCTGACAATCTGTGGGTGTACCAAGTGAGAATCCAGATATGATCTCCATGAAGAGACCGGAACCTGTGTTATTTGTTAAAAAACCAAAAAAAAAACAAAAAAAAAACAGACACAATCAGATCCCCAGACTAACATAGGCTCGAAGGAGAGTACCGCTTCATGAGCGGGGAGCATGGCATGTTATTAAAAAAAAAATAAAAAAAAAAACAAAAAAACAGACACAATCAGATCCCCAGACTAACATAGGCTCAAAGGAGAGTACCGCTTCATGAGCGGGGGTAGGCATAGCATGACCCCCACTGCTCCATTGCACCGTCCCACACACAGGTCTTAAATTGCCCACGGGCTCCACGGGAATTTCCACAGGCTCACTTGAGTACGCATAGAATCGAACCGGCATCCTTCGCCACAAGAACCAAGTCTCCCGACCACTTCAACCAGGACACGGTGTTTAGCACTGGAACCATACCGGTCATGATATCCAGCCCGCCTGCTCTCGAACATTCTTGTGGATGCTTGTTTGTAATATGAGGGACGCTGGACCCGGTTTCCAGACCAGGTGCAGCTCCCCACCAATAGATGGAGCAGGCAGGGACAACTCTACTAGAGGCGGCTGCTCTTATCTAGTAGTGGTTGCTGGATTTCTTTGAAAAAAAAAAAAAAAAAAAAAAAAAAAAAATCCCCCCCCCCCCCCCAAACGCAAACAATACTCCAACACGCCGAACACACACAAAAAAAAAAAAAAAAAAAAAAAAAAAAAAAAACAAGGGGTAACTTCAGTAGAGTCACAAAAACCAGTTATAATTGCAGTATGGGCCAAGCAAGATACAGTTTGCAATTGCACTCGGGCACCCTCCCTGGCCAGAAAGCTGGGTTGTATACATTGCCCGAACTGCAATTTGAAACTGTATAACTCATTTTTGTGACTCGGGCGTAGTTTCCCCAAAAAAGGAAAAAAAAAACCAGCGTGGGAGTGTATATTTCCATGTTCTAGCGGTAGATTCATTTGATTTTGCTCATCCAGGGTAAGTTCTAATAGCCGCCAGCATCAATCCTGCAGTGTGTGTGTGTGTGTGTGTGTGTGTGTGTGTGCGTGTTCTCTACGATTTCCCCCCCCCCTTTTTTTTGGGTGCAATATACGTTGATTTTGTATCTTACCATGCGGTTCCTTCTTTTTTTTTGTACTATAAAAAAGTAAGCTTCATTCTTCTCTCAATTTCACCTCAGACTACCTTTTTTTTTTTTTTTTTTTCTTCTTCGAAAAACAGCTCCATCTATTGGTGCGGAGCATCACCTGCTGGAAACCGGGTCCAGCGTCCCTTGAATACATCTTTACAATCTAAGACTTTCCATTTAAAAAGAAGACGCCACTATGCTGGAAAACGGGTCCAGCGTCCCATATTAAAACTATAACCCCCTTCCTAGCATGTGGCCAGGTCCGGTAAAGGGTGGAAGGCCACTGGGGGGCACCAGTGGAGTTTCCCTCCTTCACCTCAGACTACCTACCTACCACTTCTCCTAATTCTAGTCATACGGGGTAGTACCGTACCCCGTAGCAGTCAGAACTGTGTTCACGAGAGAACATGCGGGGGCTACAATCTGAATAAAGAAAATATGAAACTGAAAGAAATGGCCTATACTTTTCTTGAAGAGGGAACAGGAAATGATGTCATCTTTTAAAACAGCAGTACCTTTGGGGGTCGGGGTATTCGGCCACAACTTTTGGGGGTCCAGTACCAGTCCAAAATGACTGGTGGCACCAGCCAAAATGAGGCCCCCTTTTTTTTTTGGTGCGCAGGGCATTTTCAGCCTTGGCTTTGGTGGTTTCAAGTCATTTGCAATGTTTTCATGTTAAATTATTGAGCTAGATGGTTGCGCAAATGTTTTTGAACTCTCTCTCTCTCTCTCTCTCTCTCTCTCTCTCTCTCTCTCTCTCTCTCTCTCTCTCTCTCTCTAACTCTCTCTCTCTCTAACTCTCTCTCTCTCTTCTGCGCACGTGCGTGTTTTGAATGTGCAGATGTTTGTCTGCAACTCCTCGACCCAGTCCTGGGAGAATGCCCGACAATATGCTGTAGATGTGGAGAACGGGATGATACACGTGGCAGCTACCGAGGGGACAAAAGCCCTTCTGCATTCGATCGATTACAATGGTGAGTTTCACATGAATCAATGCTTTTCAAGTTTATGTAGCTCAGTGGTTAGAGCACCGGTTGGAGATGCACATTGTGGTATGAGGTTGCGGGTTCAAATCCGCAGCCTCACGCATGGACACCGGCAGGGCATTAGAATGACGCACGGCTGGACACACACTCCGTGGGCTGACGCATGGTAAGCTAGTACAGACACTGCCTGCGCACCACCCAGGGGACTGTCCATGGTGTTGTATGTTGGGTCCTGGCCTATGAGGGGTTTGCCTGACTGTTGGCAGTCTAATGAGGATGGAGGTACGGGTTTGTGGTTAGACTGCTCATGTGTGCTGGTTACCTTAGGTTCTGCTTTGAGGGGGGCAAGGAGCTGAAGTGGGATGGGGTCCCGTTTGGGGTGAGGGTTGGCTTGGGACAAGCTCTGCTGGAGGATATTGGTGGGGAACCTACAGTGGGGGATTGTCTGAAGGGATCCCGGTAGGAGGGGTGTTAGTGGACAGACTCTGATGGAGGAAATCGTTGGGGAACCTGCAGTAGGGGATGTCAGAGGGGGATCCTCCAAGATAAGATGGTCTGGGTCCCATAAATTAGTTGCTGACTGTAGATAGGTACCTGTCGTGGGTCCAGAAACCGACCTCTACAACACCCTGGACTTTTGATTTTTAAATTTTTTTTTTTGAAGGGGGTGCCACTTAACATTATTTGATCCATCTGGTTACATCCCCTGGGGCGAGGTCCCATTAGCAGTCGGATAGAAGTGTGGCCGATCCAGTGTGACACTGAGTGGCAGCGGGCTGACAGGTCCATTACGAAATTCTAGTTCAGTTGATGTAGCTCAGTGGTTAGAGCACCGGTTGGAAATGCACATTGTGGTATGAGGTTGCGGGTTCAAAACTCCACAGCCTTGTGCATGGACACCGGCAGGACGTTAGAATGACGCACGGCAATGGGATGACGCAGGCAAGTTATTACAGACACTGCCTGCGCACCACCGAAGGGGTAGTCCATGGTTGTTGTATGTGGGGACTGGGCGATGGTGGGTATCCTGATGTTCTTGGTCTACGGGGTTGTCATGAGACTGCTGGGTGGCTCGCATAGTCCGGTTTACTCGAGCCCAGCAGAGCACAGCTACAGACTATTTCACAGTGTAGGTTAATAGGTAAGCGCACTTGCACGATTCACAAAAGGTCCGGTGTTTGATACCAGACTGTAACTTACGTGGTCAAATGATTGAGGCTGGCATAGCAGTTCCTTAGTACGGGATGTCGCGAGTGTCAGGAGATGGTGCACTTAAACTCCAGGGACATACGAGGGAACAGAGGATTGTCTGCTCTCAGATTACCATACAACACAGGGCTAAGAGATGATCCAGGGTCAATACATACAGTCCATGATTCACGATTGAGGGTGGGCTATCCTCCTAGTACCTACCTTTGAGTTGAGGCTGGCATAGCAGTCCTTAGTACCAATGTCGGGGGTGTCAGGAGATACTGCACCTTACCGCGGGGCCGGAACGGGCTCCAGGGATATATGAGGGAACAGAGGATCCCCATCTCTCTACCATCAACACCATAGTACACTGTAGTAAAAAGACAACATAAGGATAAAGAAACTCAGTCCATAACTCATGACCTAGGGGTGGCTATCCTCCTAGTACGTAGCATAGGGTTGAGGCTGGCATAGCAGTTCCTTAGTACGGGATGTCGGGGGTGTCAGGAGATACTGCACCTTACCGCGGGGCCATAACGGGCTCCAGGGACATACGAGGGAACGGATGATCCCCAGCTCTCTGCCATCAAAACACAATAGTAGTAATACAACGTAACACTGTGCACCCTCATGAAGACATGTAGTAGCATGTTCATACCTAGCTCTTGAAGTTCCCGTGCAATCGGGCTTGCGCTACGTCTGCTTCAACCAGGGCTGAGCAGGGGGTTAGGTCTCTCTGCCTAGCCTGGGTGACTGCAACCGCTGTCAGGTCAGGTCACCCTGCCAATATGGCAATGGGTGATGGTCCTGGGTGCGCCAGGCAAAAATGATAAGTGGAAGGGTGGGTGGGGTCTTCAGAGGGATTCAGCTGGACAACCAAGTGGCCGAGTACTGTGGATAACTGTCATTGGTCTAGGGTCCCACCTCTACAACAACCTGGGCAAAAAAAAAAGAAAAAAAAAGGCCTTTCACTCATTTCTGCTCTTCTTTCGTTTCTTTTTTACCTTAAACCACCAGTACTTCCTAGAGTCGTGCCCGTTAACACGCCAAAATTTTAGGAAACTTACGGGCCACCACAGGAGCGCCCAAATTCATCCGACTAGAAACGTTTCTACTCGTTTTTTTTTCCTGCGGCCGATAGCTGGGCCAAGTACGGGTGGTTTGAAAAAAAGAATGAAAAGACCTGTCATTTCTCCCAGGACAAGTTCCCACTTACCGCGACTCTGCTCTGACCGTCGATCTGCTTCATCGACGATTGAAAGGAGAGAATTTGGCAATGCGGGACATCACGTGACCCTGTGCTTAGGATGTGTCAGAGTTGGTGAGTAGAAAGACGAAAAGAGGAAAAAAAAGAGTCAGAGGGTGTGAGAAGGCCCTTCTATTTGTTGCCCAACACTCTAGCTCAATCCAGCAGCCTATCTCAGGCGGTTGGGCATGTAAGTGGTATTCAAGTGGTCGTGGGTTCAAGTCCCATAACTGCCTGTAGCACACCAATCAATTGTGACATGGGCGCTCGGTTTTGGGGTTTCGTTAGGGATCGATTTGCTCTGCGTAGATTGAGTGAACGCAGAAACCCTCGGACTTTCGGCGATCATGTTTTTCACTTTGATTTTCTGTTACTCATGTCGGCCTTTTCTCAATTCTGATATCTCCAGCTGTTTTCACAAACAGCCGTCTTCAACTTACAGGACATTCCGCTACTGACCCTAAGTGGGTTGTGTGTGTTGTGGGGGAGAGTGTTGGCCTGCTGCTATTTGATGGGGGGTGCGGGACGATGAAAAGGACAGGCGCGGCTACTGGCCAAATGCTCAGTCTTTGCGTTATCCAGACCCCCATCAGCGGGCCCGACCCCATCTCTCAGGCTGACTACCCCTGCTGGGGCAGGGGACAACATGAATCCCTCTAAGTTTGTGAGGCACCTATGCTTGCAAGGGTCCCCTCCACTGGCCAAATGCTCAGTCTTTTGCGTTATCCAGACCCCCATCAGCGGGCCCCACCCCATCTCTGACTATCCCTGCTGGGGTGGGGGTCAATCCCTCTAAGTTTTTGAGGCACCTATGCTTGCAAGGGTCCCCTCTATATATAGCCTTAGGAGTAGTGGTAGGTAGGTAGTGAAAGACCAAAAGGATCTGAGAGCAGAATATAGTGTTATAGAGACTTTCTTTTATTTTTTTAATTAAGACCAGATCTTAAACTGATCAGAATAGAAACAACACTTGATCTTAGCCAAAAGGATGTGAAGGTTTTKTTCTTTTTTTTTTTTTTTTTTTTTTTTTTTAAACCGGTCCCTGTGCCCAAGGCTGATATTTCCAATATAAGAATTGAGGCCGGGGTCCTCACAGTCTACCCGGAGTAACAGAACACAATTTGCTGAGGACCAAAACAGAACCTGCTGAGAACCGGGCTCAGCGTCCCATCTCCTATAAAAATTGTGAAAACTGTGAGAAACAGAACATGCTGAGAACCTGGCTCAGCATCTCAATCCCTATGAAACCTGTGAAAACTATGAGATACCTCTACTTATATCTTAAACCCGCTATGCTGCTCCCTTTATGCTTGTAAAGGTGCTACTCTAGTCTTGAGGATATAGATACCTCTTCAGCTATAAAATCTGACCGCCAAATAAGAGTGATTTATCTAGCATCCATCTCCATAGATCCCCCACTTATCATCTGCCCTTCCTCTCCCCCCCCAAACCACTCAAGATCCACCAAAGCAAGTGTAGAGGGAGGGAACAGTTCAGAAAAATACTCAGGTGATCTCAATGATCAAACTGATAGAATGTTGAGAGGGGGCCCAACTCTTTTTTCTCATTTTTGTGACTACCACGTAGTTTCCCCATTTTCTTTTTTTATTTTTGTTTTTTAACAGAACTTCATGTGCAGGGGTTTCTGCTTACTGGTAGTGAGGTGATAAGATCATCCTCGCTAATCAGGACTCTGCTTGTGAAGGCTCCAACTATTGGTAGGCAGCAGCACCCGAGAGGAGGCCCACCGCCAACAGTAGCCGTTTGGGGGCGTTGGGGGACTAGGCATACGTTCCTCGAGCGCGCAAGACCGCATGATGCCGGTTGAAAATGACGACGCCACCCGATGGAGGCCCACCGCCAACAGTAGCCGTTGGGGGACGTTGGGGGACTACGCAGATGTTGGAGGGTGGGGATGTCCGTACTAACGCCACTGGACCACCCAAGAACCAAAACTCTCCGTCGACGCATGTCTTCGCCACTCCGTGAATCACGGTTCCTTGAGCTCCAAGGGACCTCACGAGGTCCCTTGGAGATAAGGAAATTTTGGCTGGGCCCACAAGGATGCCACAAGGAATTTAAAATTTTCCTTGTGGTGTTTTCACATTTCGTTTTCGATTTCGTCCCCATGTTCCCCCCGTCCTGCGTTTGATCCACCACCTCGGTGTCGCTCGTGGAACGACGCCGCAACCCAACGTGTAGCACAGCTCAATGACAGCCTCCGAAGTTGCCACGTAGTCGGGGCCGTCATCTGCAGCTTGCATCAGCGTACTTCTTCTACGCGCACGCAACTGCTCCTTCATTCGTCCCAGCGCCCTCTCCTGCTGACAACGAAGAATAACGGTTGACAAGGCCGCCACCACGGCTGCCTGCTCAAGCGGTGTCAACAGCGCACGTCCGCCCTCTCCGCCGCAATCCATCGCCACCACCTCCACAGGGATAACGTCTCTCCGCTGCCGTCTCAATCCTCGCACCCCAGAGACGTAACCCGCTCACCCCCCGAGGAGAGGCCCGAGAAGTTGTCGCCTTTCGATGGATGTCGTCCCCCTGGTGGAACAGTGTGACGGCGCAGACGATGTGGAGGAGAAGCTCGACGGTGATGGACGCACCCGGTGCACGCACGTACACTGACTGGGAGGTGGGCGGAAGGGACCCCGATTCAGCCCTGCAACGTGTGCGCGCTGCAAGCCGAACATCGTCGTCGTCACCACAGCTGTACTTCAAATTTTGAATTTCAAACGTAGAGGTCCCACTTTTTTATTTTATTTTCCGTGGCCTGCCTCATGCCCTTTTCCGCCGGACGTCGATGCACCACGCCGTCTCCACACGGACACCCCCACCCGCGGCCCATATCTTCATATGAAAATGGCCTCAGGCAGGCCACAAGGAAACGTCCTCGGGGGACGTCCCCAAGGATGTGCGGAACGCCGCTGCCAAATTCCCTTAGGAGCCACAAGGAAAATTCCTTGTGGCTCAAGGAACTCGTAAGGAGTGTCTAACGACGCCCTTGGTCTAACCTATCCACAGCCCCTACAATCCTGGTCCCACGTCCCACTTGCATGGATTAAGAGATACCGTCTGTAGATACTGGAGAGCTGTTTTTCATTTTTTGGAGGAAACTGTGGCTGTGGCGGCACACTTTTAGTTTCACACGGATTTTTCCGGCATATGGGTACGCCGGCCGGGTTAACTCATCACTTGCAGAATAATGTATACTTAACCAGTTGCAGTCTTTGGGTTTAACAAAGACATGACCACAGAAAAGACAAACTGGCGCCAATGTCATGGTGTGAGTTTCGAAATGCGCAAAAAGTTTAGCGGGGGTCTAAAACTGCGTCAGTCATTACCCGCAGTGGCGCTTGGCAGATTTAGGGGGGTCGCCCTTTTTTGCTCCATAATTTCGGGAACTGCTAAAGTTGCCGATTCTGAACGTCGGGTGTGACTCAAAAGTACTTGCCCCCCGCCTTTTCTTTTTTTTTTTTTTGTCAGTGGAGATGGATGGGGCGCGGTGCACGGGATGATCCGGGGTGCCGTTTCACCTGAAATCCTTCCAGGCAAATAGAGCCTCGCATGCAACGGATATTCCCCCTTGATAGATTTCGGACAAAAAAAAAAAAAAAACCGGCACCCTGGTGCTCAGAGATGCGGCGACTTTTGTAAGGGACGCCAGCGGCCCGCTTCCCGGCTTTGATATGAATAAAGATTTTCGATCTTCTTCTGAAAAAAAAAAAAAAAAAAAAAAAAGAAGATATTGAAGGAAAAAAAAAAACGGCACCGTGGTGCATCCCGTCGGACGTGCCAGCATGCGCGGCCCGTTTCTGCAAAATGGCTGGGAAAAGTACTACTGGGTGTGTCTTCACCCGAATAGAACGCCTTCCCGGTAATTATCGCCGTATCTAGGCTGAAAGTTGTGCCAAATACAGCTATATTGACCGTGCGTTCTATTCGGGTGAAGACGGTAGTGGTTTAAACTTTAAAGCTCCAGTGATTCCGAGATAATCGGCCAGTTAACCTGGAATCCGTGTGTTTGATGTACCAACCAGCCTGCTGCAGGCCCAATACATCAATGATGGAAAAAATGTCAGTGTGCCGCAGAAGGACCTCACCCACTCGCAGGTTTAATCCATGCACATGGGATCTCCTCCCCTGGCATGAAAAATTGCAAGTGGGACCTTCTCCCTGGCATGAAAAATGGCAATTT
Source organism: Chara braunii (assembly GCA_003427395.1). Classification (NCBI taxonomy): domain Eukaryota; kingdom Viridiplantae; phylum Streptophyta; class Charophyceae; order Charales; family Characeae; genus Chara; species Chara braunii. Next base: position 104,644 of record BFEA01000914.1, on the reverse strand, counting down.
GAACGAGTGGAATCCAGAAGGGGTTCCAAAGCATCATATACATTTCCATCAATAGTATTGTAAGATTTCCCCCCCTCTTTCTCTCTTTTCTTCCTGAAAAGGGAGACTGTCTTTTTTTTTTTTTTTTTTTTTTCACTGTGAAACTGACAGACCCCAAGTAATAATTCACAAATCTCATTCGCCACCGGCGGGATAGAGGGCTTACACAAGGTCTATTCTTGTTCGCCTACGGCCATCTCCATTTTGTTTTTGAATCAATTGAGCAAAAGTCCCTGCAGCCCGAACGAATTTGGCACCTTGGCCTGGATTCCATTCAATATTATGAATCAAAGTACCCACTGGTATATATGCTAATTGTACACAATTTCCCAAAGCTTGCTCCAGGTTCCCAAAGCTATGCACTTTTTTTTTTTCTTTTCTTTTCTTTTTTTTGACACCTCAAATTCTGGAGGCACAAAACGAAAACGGGGCCATTATTCATGACTGGGCTACCTGTTTTTAATTCCGAACTCGGCTCTGTATTATTTCAACTGTTCATCCGTGTACCAACTGAGATTACCCCCGTCCCTACAGATTTAATCGAACATGTTATGGGGTACCCTGGTGCATTAAACCACCAGTCCAGTGGCCCCTGCCCTGTAGATATTAGTGTATTACTCTTTTACAAGTAACGGGCCTGCTCTTATCAGCACCTCTAGCAGCATTTCGGGTGGTTTTTCAAAAAAAAAAAAAAAAAAAAAAAAAAAAAAGTACCGGGCCGGAATCTGCAGTGCCATGGCCCGGTTGAGGTTAGGTGGGAAAGGGCTACCACCTTCATTTTTCCAAAGGCCTGCACGGCAGGATTTAGGCTTGGGGAAATGCGCTTTTCCTTTCATTGATTTAGCTTTCCATGGACTGGTTGTCTAATTTTTTGTTGGCTTAGGGGGAGATCCCACTGGCAAAGATTATTGAAGTTCGTGTCTGAATCTGGAAGTGTTTGGGGAGAGGTGCAGAAAATTGTGATTGATCCTCTTGTCTGCATATCTGTGTAAAACACGTCCACATTCAGACACTTATTCCAATCCTCTTTGCCAGTGGGATCTCGCCCTTAGTGTAGCTTTGGAATGGATTGCAACCTTTTCATATGATGTGAGGGACGCGGGACCCGTTTTCTGGCTTTTATAATTCGAAAGCGGCTGTCGTATGAACCAGGCGGGAGTGCCTGGATAAAAAAAAAAAAAGTAAAAAAAAAAAAATTTCTTTCAAATTGTTTGTTTCAAATTGTTTTTTTTTTTTGTTTTTTTTTTTCTAATTGTTTGTTTGTGCTTGCACTAGCCATGCGATCTGGCAATAAGTGACGGTAGCTGGCATTTCCATAGTTGCTGTAGGTTTATGTTGAGACTCTTGCGAGGTTCATCTTCTCTTCTTCTTTTCTTTTCTTTTCTTTTCTTTTCTTTTCTTTTCTTTTCTTTTCTTTCTTCAACCACACCAGCACTGGCACCTTTCCCATATATCGGCCGTGGGCGTAAATTTGGCCTTGTGCGTCATAGAATAACGAACCAACACGGATGTATCTATCTGGCTGGCGCCGCCAGCCATTTCGCCTCCCGGCTGAATTTCCATGTTAACCGCCGCGGTAATTTTTGTTTTCAAGAGGGAAAAGGTGCTGGTGACTTAACCGCCAGTGTGTTTGCTAGCTGTTCTGTTCTGACGTAGTTAAAGCACCAGTGCACCACATATCGGCCCGCGGGTGTCAGCATGAAACCCGCACCACTTCGGAGGCCGCCGATTTTTTATTTTTCAACGGCGGGCCTGGCCGCGCGGCGCCTCCGAGCTTCGCTTGTGGCGACAAAAAACTTTCTGCAAGGCTGGGGCCATGTACTTGCGGTTTAAGACGCTGCAAGACTGCCGGTGGGGTCTGCCAGATGGACAAGGCCCTGCTGGCCCTGCACTGTTTTGGCTGGAACTGGCGTATGGCAAAAATCACATCAGGAAAAAGAGGATCGGGCGTACTGGTGGATTATTGAACCACCAGTACTTGGCCCAGCTATCGGCTGTGGAAAGAAAATAGAGTAGAAACGCTTCTAGTTGGATGAATTTGGCCCCTCCTGTAGTGGCCCGTACATTTCCTAAACTCGTGTTAACGGGCGCGACTTTAGGAAGTACTGGTTAGGAAGTACTGGTGGTTTAAACGTAAAAGATCCACTCTTTGGTAAGCAACTTTTCTACTATAGAACCAATCCACCCCTTGTTGACGACCTTTTTTTTTTTTTCCCTCGTTGCCCCGCCCACGCAATGCTTGTTTTACCCCTTACTTCTTCTTCCTTTTTTTTTTTCCCCTTTTTTAGAAGGGTATATCCTTATTGTTCTGGGAGCCAGGATTCGACGAAAGTAGACAATTCTTTTATTTATTTTATTTATCAAATGCACAAGGTCTTCCACTCTTTTCTGAGTTTCTCCAATAGGAAACCCAAATCATCACCAGCCCTGCCCCTCCAATGTGAGCCTCTATACATCTTTTTTGGCTTTATCGGAAAAGTTTATCCATGTTTTTCAAGTTTTTGTCTTTATCAATGTGTTTTGTCCATTTTTTTTTTTTTTTTTTTTTTAAGGGGCCCAGTGCCCAAGGCTGATACTACCAATGGGAATTTTGAGGCTGGGGTCCTCACAGTGTAGTACCCCGAATGAAAGATCAGATGGCTCTGCTGAGAACCGGCCTCAGCCTCAGCCTCAGCGTCCCTCAAGTCTTAGAGCTCTGATGATGCTACTAATAGTAGTTCTTTTTTTTTCAAAAGAACAGCTCCATCTATTGGTGGGGAGCATGATGATGCTACTAATAGTAGGGTTTTTTTTTTTAAAGAACAGCTCCATCTATTGGTGGGGAGCATCACCTGCTGGAAAACGGGTCCAGCGTCCCTTTTACATCAAGTCGATTGTGCTGTAAATTCCTGCCAGCATTGATTGCCCTGGGATTCGGGGGATTGACTGAGCAGGATGACAGGGCAAGGGAGGGACGTCTTCTACTAATAGTAGATTCTGAAGAAGAAGAAGATGATTATGATGATTATGATGAGGATGCAATTCAGCCATCAGCAGTACACTTATAGCGGCAGAGGTAGCAAAGATGTAGCATGACATTCGGTAGGGGATCAGTCCTCCTACTTTATGGGATTAACCAATGCCCCCACCCACACAGTAGTCTTTTTTTTTTTTTTTTTTTTTTTAATACAAAAACAAGCTCCATCTATTGGTGGGGACCCACACCGCAGTCTGCTTACCGGTTTGATCATTTTCAGCCAATTATGTTCAGAGACTGTGGCCCCACTTTTTTCTTTTTTCTTTTTTTTTTCTTTTCGGTGCAAGTAAGCAACATTCTTCTCTCAAATTTCACCTCACACTGCCTCCCTACCACTACTCCTAATTATAGTCATACAGGGAACCCCGTAGCAGCCAGAACCCTGTTCACGAGAGAACATGCCGAGGGCTGCTCCGGACCTGCAGGTGGGCGATACCGGCCAGGGGACAGCTGGTACCGTAAGGGACCATGCCAACAGGACCAATCCCTGTGCCTCCCCTCAAGTGGTGGTCCCCTCCCCTACGAACATCAGCATAGTCTGCTGATGTTTGTAGGCCCCCTGCTTCCAAGCACGTGTTGCTCCCGACAAAGAGATCGGAGCCATCAATAAAGTGGGACCTAGGAAAAAGGAAAAAGAAAAAGGAAAAAAAAGTGGGATCTAGATCAAGCTTGGGCTCTTACCCGTTCCTCTTTTTTTTCTTTTTTTTCTTTTTTTTCTATAGGGCTGCCGCACATGATGTTTCGGGAAAGAAACGAGAGGCATTGCTCCAGGAGCATGGTCCCACTAGCAACGGGGATTGGATTAAGATCCTGAATCTGGGCGTGTTTTAGGCAGAGATGCAGAAAAGGAGTTCAATCTCGATTTTCTGCACTTGTCCACAAACGTGGCAAGATTCAGGCGTTCAATCCACTCCGAGTTTCTAGTGGGACCTCGCCCCAGGTGTGAGCTGTCCTGCTTGTCAGAACCAGGAGGGAGATCCTACTAGCAAAAAGGATAGGATGGAGCTCCTGAATCTGGATGTGTTTTATGCAGGGACGCAGAAAAGCAGTTCAATCTCGATTTCCTGTATTTCAACAATTCACGGGTGTGCAGGGGTGTGTAGGGGTGTGTAGGGGTGTGTACTAACTGAGCTACCTTCTTCCCCGAATATAATGTACGGTCATTATAGCTGTATTTAGACTGAAAGATACCCCAAATACAGATATAATGACCGCACGTTGTATTCATGGGAAGAAGGTAGGCCAGTTGTTAGGACTTTTTTTTTTTTTTTTGTAGGACTCTTTTTATCCTCTCCTTTTTTTTTTTTTTTTTTGAATCCTGTTTTTGGGGAAACAATAAAGGTTTCAGGTAGGTAGGTAGTGAAGGTGTTTAAAAAAAAAATAAAAAAAAATCAATGTGCCTTTGCCAGATGGATTAGTTCTTGGCCCCACTTTTTTTTCTTTTTTTTTTCTTTTTTTTTTGGCTTCAAAGTTCAGACCCATCTTTCCCCTGTTTTTTTTTTTTTTTTTAATGTTTTTGTCTGACAACCTCATCACAGATTCGTTGCTTCATCCTTTTTTCTTTTTTATTTTTCTCTTCTTTTTTTTTTTTAACTTCGTATACGGGAAACCTACTTAATGAGGTGATAAAAGCATCCCCCCGGCGTCAAAGGCTCCATCTATTGGTGGAGAGCTGCACCTGCTGGAAATCGGGTCCAGCGTCCCTGTACAATGATGTGAATGTATCTGCCAGAAATCGGGTCCATCGTCCCAATGCAGAGCTGTGTTGATATCTCCAACTACCTATGTATGCACGTTAAGTAGATGTGACGAGTATGACGTATGTGAGCTGGAAATCAAACCAGTTTCGCTATACAATGATGTGTGAAGATGTCATAGAAAAACCTATCAATCAGACCAGGAGACGAATCCCTGACATTGATGAGATGTGTATGAGCTGGATATCATAACCAGCTTCCTTATGCAATGATGAAATGTCATAAAAACAATCGATCCATCCTATATATATGCGAACCTGACCTATATCTCTGAAAGGAACAGAGGCATTGATTACTTCCCTACAGAAGGGAAGGGTTGACCTCCTGCTCATGAAGTAATATTCCTGACAAGAGGAATTAATTTTTGGCCTCCTGCATGCCGGCGATGAAAATCATCGTCATCCACCGCCAGCAAGCGATCTATTTGCATCAGTTGAGAAATTGGAGTCCAGTATTACTCAGGCCACTAAGGCCCGTTCTTCTTGTACAGAGCCATTTTCCCGGCAAACCGGTCTCCCCGCTTGTGTCTCTCGTGACCTTGTGAAAGTCCTGGGTGGGTGGGAAGGGGTGGGGGGAGCAGATTCCTGGCCGGCACCAGGGGGTGGGGGGT
>BFEA01000914.1:15701-38606 GCA_003427395.1 Chara braunii | reverse complement strand
CGCTGCCTTCAACGTAGTGAACGCGCCACGGGCTGCGTCGTCGAACTCGAAGGGCACCTTCGGGGACTGAAGTCTCGACAAAGGAGCGGCCACTTTCGAGTATGACTCGACGAATCGCTGATAATATCCAGCCAAACCCATGAAAGAGCGTACATCCGTCGTGCAACGGGGTTCCGGCCAATCCACGATGGCTTGGATCTTGTCCGCTAAGGGACGAATGCCTTTAGGCGTGACAAAATGACCCAAGTACTCAAGCTCCTGCTTGGCGAACTCGCACTTGTCAAGATTCGCTTTGTACTTGGCTAGTCGCAAACGATCCAGAACAACACGAAGGTGTACGATGTGCTCGTCCAGCGTCCTACGGTAAACCAAGATGTCATCAAGGTAGATGAGGACGCTGCGATCGAGCAAGTCGCGAAACTCAGTCGTCATCGCTGCTTGGAAAGTCGCGGGGGCATTGGTGAGGCCAAAGGGCATGGCAACCCACTCAAAATGCCCGTACCGCGTCTTGAACGCGGTCTTGTACCGATCTTGAGGCTGGATTTCAATCTGGTGGTAACCTGACTTCAGATCCAACTTCGAGAAGTACGTCGCGCCGCCTAACCGCTCAAGAAGATCATCAATCCGAGGGAGAGGGCCGACGTTCTTTACGGTTTGTGCGTTAAGTTTACGATAATCGATGCATAACCGTTGATCTTTGTTCTTCTTCCGGACGAAGAGAACAGGGGCCCCGTAGGGCAAACAACTAGGGCGAATCCAGCCCTTGTCGAGAAGGTCATCGAGTTGTGCGCGAAGCACCTCGAGTTCCTCTTCGCTCATACGGTAGATACATCCACGTAGAGGGAAGGCGCCAGTCTCGAAAGTGATCCCATAACGTATGGGCCGATCCGGGACCGTTCCGGTGGGAGCCTCGAAGACGTCTCTATACTCGTCCAAGAGGTGAGAAATGCGTGGGTCCAGCGGCGACGCGGCTGGTCCGTCCGGCGAGGGGAGAGCATGCAAGAATACAAGGCCCATCTCCTCAACGTCATTCCGAGCTATGGCGTCGCAAATTCTCGCAACGGAAACCACGTGACAAGCAATCGAAGTGTGAGGGGTCGCGACCGTACATGGGACACACACTCCGTTCCGATCACGGATGTGAACGGTTCGGTCATGAAAGTTCACCGGATGATCGGCACTACGCACCCAAGACATGCCTAGAATCATGTCGAACTTGGTGTCGAGGATGTCAAAAGACACCGGCTCGCACGCAAGTGGCGCAAAGTAGACTGGAACGCCGTCAACGCATCGGTCAATGGACTTTTGCGTGCGGCCGTCCGCGAGTGTAACTTGCGTGGGTTGCGTCTTCCTTCGAACGCGCAGGCCAAGGCCTGCGCGGGCCATAAAGGCTTGGCTCATAAAGTTGCGAGTCGCTCCACAATCAATCAAGGCACTACAGGTTGCCTTTCCAATTTGAATGTGGATATAGAGCAAAGGCGCGTCGGTTTCGGCGTACCTTTGGGTGGCGTACTCGCGGTCAATCTTCGCAAGATAGGAGCGGAGATCGRCAACCGCTACCCCGTCGTCCATCAACGGAGTTGGTAATGTAGTGTGCAAATAGGAGCGTAGAGTTGCCATCAAGGCGTTGCAATGCGGCCTTGGCAAGGTTCCGGTCGAGGGTAGAGGCATCCAAGCGAAGTGCTCTCTCGTGGGCGGGTCAAGCTCCTCAAGTCTTGACCACGTCGTCGAGTCCTCGGAACTCAGTGGCGAGCTGACCGGATCACTTGCCGACGGTGTACAGGCTGCGCATACGCAAGCTAAGTGCACGTGACTCGGCTGGTCTAGTGGTGGTACCAGCTGGGCGGCATAATCCTCGTACGTAGCACGAGAACCAGCAACTAACGCATGCTCCCTGGTAGTGACATGGATTGTTAGCAAGGCAACCGGTTCCGACGGAGTGAGGAGAGGCGTCGCCCCTCTCCTTGCGTAACTCAGTTTCCCGAGTTAGCTAGACGGGATACGCGTGCCTTGCCCTTGTCCGGGCATTGTGCGGTAGTGTGTACGATACTATTGCACCATAGGCAATAACCGTACCGTTGACGTAAGTCAAATACTTCCTTGGTTGTCTTGTATGCCGTCCATGGCTGCTGCCCAGTTCCCGTCGATGCCGTCTCTTGTGTCGCCTTGTTCTTCCGAACTCTCTTGGGACGCTTCGGCGGGAGCGCTGCTACAATTCCTCCATCACTCGAGGATGCTGCTGCAGCGTGGAGATCGACTGTTTCTTCAGAAATCACAGCATTGTTATGTGTTGGTCGTTGATAGGTCAGCTTAGCCACATAGTGCAGCTGGGACTACTTCTCGTTGGCGGCCTTGTCGTCCGTTTGGATGACCAGGTTTGCGCAGTCCAGAATAGCCCCGAACGAGGTATAGTCGTACTCGTTGCCGAGTGCCGACCGCAATCCTGCGCATGATCGCGAGAAGAACTCGGATCGTTGGTTTGTAAAACTCAAATCGAAGCCTGGCGTGGTCACTATCTTCTGCCACTTAATCGTCCAGTCTCGAGTTGGCATATTTCCCTGTGAGCAAGTGTACACCTCGTTCATGGCCGCCTTCACGACGTTGCGGACCATGAATCGGGTGATCCATAGTTGCTCAAACTCCTTCCACGTAATGTGTGTGTGGAGTTCGGCGATAGTGCATTGCTTGGTAGCTGCCAGGTGATTCATCCATTCCTGCGCTCCTCCAATCAGTTGTAGGTAGAGCGCCTTCAACATGTCTTCAGCCGGGACAGTGCGGCAGGATGCTTCCGTGAGGAAACCTTGCCACCATGTCAAAGCGTCGGTCTGTAGTCGTCGAACTTGCTGATGGTGAACTGCGGCATCTTGAAATTCTTGGTAGCGGCGTCCGGTCTCGTCTGCAGCTTGGTGATGTCCGTTTTGATGGCGGCCACCGTGCTACTGATCGTGTCCGGCCCATTGAAAACACGTATGTCGCCAATGAGATTGACGACATGATCGATGCGCCCATTGAGCTGCTTCGTCATGTCTGTCATATCTGTCGTGCAGCCTGGCGCTGCTTGGGGAGGCCTTGCCTCCAAGGTAGCAATGCGTGCATCTAGCTGTTTCAGTTGGTTGTCCGCGACCTTGACAGCTGCTGCAAGCGTCTTCACGTTGTGGTTCAGATCGTGCTGCAGCTGCCGTGTGGACTGGGAATGCAGCTCCCCCATGGTGTTGTTCCAAATGACGGCGCGCATTGTATTGAGTAGAATATCTGTCAGGTCTTGCCTCTCCTGTTGCACTGTCGTTCGCTCGCTGCCGGGTACGGGGACATAACGCATCCCGTTGAGCACCGCTGTCCATTGTCCTTGATTAGCAATTACAAGTTCAGCGCTGTCGGCGTTGAGCTGATCGATCGCCAACTGGTCTGCCTCGGCTTGACGCCGGGTTTGTGCTGCAGCTTCCTCTGCTAGCCGTAGTCTTTCAGCTGCGGCAGCCTCTTGCTGTTCCTTGACATGGGTGAGTGCGGCTGTATAGTCCTGCATTCTCTGAATGAAGTCCGGGAGGGGCTCATTCGACCCTTGCACCGGACAGGCCGGTAAGGGTTCGCCATTACTAGCTGTCGAACCATCGGATAATGATCCGCTGTGTGCCGTGTTCGCCATCTGAGTACTGGTCTGTGGCGGTTGTTGAGCTGGAGGTTGTTGTTGCTGTTGGAGATCGGCGATCCTCTTGCTGCGTTGTGGCTGCTGTTCGGGGAATGGCCCTACTGGCATCAGGAACTGCTGCTGAAGGATGGCTCGTCCGAAGGATCGCAGGGCAGTGTGAGGGAGAGGGTGGCCACAAGGATCGAACAGATCAAGCAATATACATACAGTCCCTGTCCCAAGGATGGACTTAGACACCTAATCAAGTAGAAAAATAAATTTTCCCATAAACAACTCGAAAATTCGTAATAAGAAAAATAATAACGAATTATTTAATCAATAAAGATTAATAACGAAATAATAATTCTTAATGATAATCAATAAACAATATTTGCAATAATGATAATGACCGAATTTGAATTGTATCAAGATTATCAAGATTAGGTATCCATTGAGATCATCTTGGAGTCCGGGAGATCACGGTGAATTAGTGAACTACCCGGAAGTTGCAATGCTGAGGGTCAGATTCGGATTAGTTTGCCAAAAAAAAATTCGGAAAAAAATCAGGAGAAAAAACACTCGAATTTTCAGAAACGCGAAATTTCGGGAATTTCCACCGCAAAAATCCGTTTTTTAAAGGCCTAAATCCGTTTTCGGAATTTCCAAGACAAGGGAAAGAAAAAAAAAAAAAAAAATCGCGAAAATTTCGGGCCCAACCCTAATTTTCCGCGATTCGGCGGAATTTCCGGATTTACGGTCCCAAAACGCTCGAATTCCCCAAGTTGGTTGAAAACCAAAAAAATGTCGTAATCCTAATTTCAAATACTGTAATAAAACGGAAATGCCGATTTGCAAACGAAATACAGGATTAAAATCAGAATGCTGAATTATAAAAACGGAAACTGAAATGAAAATCAGAATGCCGAATTAGACAGAGTACTGATTTCAACCTAATCATGAATCATTATTCAGAAATCCGAATTAAATGGAATGTCGGATTAGTATCAATTTATCGGAACTCGAATTAAACAGCATACCGTAGTAAAACGGAAATCCGAATTACAAGTCCGAATACCTATTTGAACGGAAATGCCGAAATAAACAGAATACCGAAAAAAGAAAAAAAAAAAATTGCAACTTTGAACTGGATAGTAATTCAGAGCTGATTTGGACGATTGAAAAGCAATCTACTTCCTAATCAGACTTACCTCGTGAGCAGATCCGTAAAATGGTCTGCTCCGATACCAAAACTGTTACATACTTCAATGAGTATGGGCAGAATCAAAGATCAACCAATGTACGATGAGCATATATGCAGCGGAAGTCTGCGAAACGGACTGACTCACATAGATATCACTCCACACACATACAATCGTGAGATGGTGGGGTCTGAGCCATACATAAACGATGCTCAGCCCCGAACAAACATACACAGATGAAGGTGGGAGGGGAGACGAGGGAGGTGGGAGATGTAGGTAGCACCAAATGTCACCGAGATAGAAACCAGTAGGTCCCCGATATGGTAATCCAAAATGTCATCGAACAAGATCAAAATGTCGAGGACAATAAGTCACCAATGTCGGAGATACAGAGTCCTAATGTAACCGGTGTCAAATCTGTGATGCAGCCGAGTATCATCCCCAACAATCTCCAAGTCTCGAACCCGGTAAGTACCACAGCCTCTTACCACCGAAGTCCAACTCTGATCTCTGTCCAACTAGTATAAGTCTCCAGTCTGAAGAAGAAGAAAGAGAAGAAGAAGAAAGAGATGAAGTCTGAAGAGAAGAAGAAGAAGAAGAAGGAAAAGGGAGCCGAGGAGGAGAGAGAGAGAGAGGGGACTGGCGATGGGAGGGAGGAGAGAACCTCCGACTCCCGATACCTCAGGCGGCTATGGCCGCCGATCCTGCTCAGTCGCCGCTGCTGCTGCTCTGCTCGCTGCCGCTGCTGCGCTACCGCTGCCGCTGCCGCTCCTCGTGCTCCTGCGCTAAGTATAGCGCCAGCGCTGTCGCGYCGTACCATACCGCACCGCTAGAGTGTCATTGAGTCGATAGCCTGAAAGAGGCTGGACCGGTACTTTTGTACCGGTGGGGCAGATGCCGGCCTCAATGCTGCGAGGCCTGGCCGTGCCCTGAACCGTCAAGATGGACGGTTCAGCCCCAACCGGCGGGCGGCAGCCTCAAGAGCGCCGCCAGGCCCAAACGGTAATGTCGTTTGGGCCTGCCCGTCGGGTCTGGTCCAAAGTGAGGCCTTTACGGCCTGTAGTACCCCCAAGGTCGGGCCTTTAGGCCCTACTGTGTCCCTCTAACCCTAAGTCGGGTCCGGTAGGACCCGTGTGGCGTCGAAGATGTAACACCTACCGGGTGTTAAACCAGCTGGCTGTTCAGGGAACAGGTAGGAGAGCGGGTTTCGAATCTGCCAACCGTAATGCAGCCTGTTTGGTGTCATGCCGGTGGCAGAATGGATGGAGTTGTTGTACAACCCCTTGACGGAATACAGCTCTTCATCCCATGTCTCCTGATCCGGAATGATTAAAGCGCGGAGAAGTTGAAACACAGTCTGGTTGATCTCCTCAGCCAAACCATTGGCTTCGGGATGTCGCCCAGATGTCATGCATAGTTTGAGGCCAGGGAGTTGGGACGTGAAGTCCTTCCATTCGGTACTTATGAAGCGCGGGTCCCGATCACTCACAAGAGTTTTCGGGGTTCCGAACTGCAGAATGTACTTCTGTTTGAACTCACGGATCACCAATTCAGTTGGGGCATGAATCAGATTCAGAAATTTAGAAAAGCGGTCAACAATCACCATGACTTGCGAATAGCCATTCTTGCTTACCTTTCCCATGTCAATGAAGTCGACGGAGACGGACTCCCCGGGTCCATCGGGAATGGGAAGGGGTGTGAGTAGCCCCATGGGCTTTTGTCTACATGGTTTGATTCGTTGACAGACTTGACATTCAACCACAAACTTTTCAGCCGATCCCTTCATACCGGGCCAATCAAATTGTCTTAGTAGTTTCCGTACATCGTTGTCATGCCGAAGTGTCCGCTCCGGCCATGAGCCAAGTCCAAGAAGTGTGTGCGGAGAGGCTCATGGTTGGGTACGCACAAACGGTCGTGATTCCCATAACGTCGGAAAACCACTCCATCTTCGTGAAAATCAGGCTGACTGTTGGGGTCAGCCTGTAACTGCTCAAGGATGGGACTAAGGTCCGGATCCTTGGCAGTATGTTCTACAATCTCCTCCTTCAATTTCTTCCGGGGGTCGTAGGAACCCACAAGGCAAGTCATGTACTGAGGGTGGCAAGACAATGCATCAGCAACTCGGTTAGAACAACCCTTTTTATGTCTTAGTTCAAAATAAAAAATGTCAATCTCATGGAACCAGCGCAGTAGAGTAGGGGACAAAGTGGTTTACTGTTTGGTCCACTTCAAGGTCTCATGATCGGAGAACACTCTGAAGTGGTGTCCTCCCAAAAGATAGTGCTTCCACTGATCCAAAGCCATACGCAAAGCATAGAGCTCGCGCATGTAGGTGGAAGTAGTTACCTTTTCGCTAGGCATGCGTTTGCTGTAGTACTCGAGCAGCCGCAAGCCATCGTCGTCATCTTGTTGCAACACTGCACCAATCCCGTATTGGCTAGCATCCGTAGTGACTACGAATGTTAGTTTGGAATCTGCAATGCGGAGTACAGGGTAACTTACAAAGGCCTCTTTTAAAGCTTGAAATGCGGTCTCACATGTTGCATCCCATGCGTAAGGTATATTCTTACTAGTCATTTGGGATAACGACCGAGCAACAATAGAGAATCGGGGCACAAACTTCCGATAATATGACGCGAGACCAAGGAAAGAACGCAGTTCGTGAATGTTCGCCGGTTGTGGCGAGTCACGTATGACTTCAACCTTGGTTGCCTCAGGCTCAAGGCTTGCAACAGACAACCGATGCCTAAGATAGATGACGCTATCCCTCCCAAACTCAGATTTCTCTAAGTTGAGATGGAGTTGCGTTTTCTTCAGGATGGTGAACACTTCCTCAAGGTGCTTCATGTGTTCCTCGATAGATTTGCTGAAAATCAGGATATCATCGAGATACACTACCACAAACTAACCAATTTGTTGGCGGAGGACCTTGTCCATGAGGCTTCGAAAGGTGGCTGGTGCGTTTGTGAGGCCGAAGGGCATTACGGTAAACTCGTAAAGCCCATCGCGTGTCTTGAACACAGTTTTGTGCTGGTCCGTCGGATCGACTTCAATCTGGTGGTATCCAAACTTGAGATCGATCTTGGAGAAGACCTTGCACCCACCGACAGCATCAAGCAAGTCATCTATGCATGGCAATGGATATACATTCTTTCTGGTGATGCAATTTAGACCGTGATAATCGATACACATACGAAGCTTGCCTCCTTTCTTCGGGACAACCAAAACAGGTGCACCAAATTCAAATTCACTAGGTTTAATCCAACCCTTGTCAATCATTTCGTCGATTTGTCTTCGGAATTCCTCCAACTCGCCAGGTCCCATTCGGTACACGCAGCCCTTTGGAGGAATAGCATCTTCGACCAGCTCGATTGTGTGTCGGACCGATCGTGTGGAGACTCCACATGGTTCGGCCATAACTTCCGGGTACCGGTCAAGTAGGTTTTGCATGCTTATTGGGACTGGTGGGGGCGAAGGATCAACGAATGGGTCACCAAGATCAGGTCGCAGATTGCGAATGGAAGCAACTGAATCTGAAGTGGAATCATTTGGACTAGTCTTGGGTGGAGAAGTAGGAGTATTAGAAGTAGACTCATTAGATGAAGTAGGATTGATACTAGCCGTAAAAGTAGATGGCACACGAGTAGGGAGAACATAGGCAACATACATTTGTTCATCCTCTTTGTGCTTGCGCCACTTTTTGCAGAATTGCATGGCATTGAGAAAAGTCACTAGGGATTCGTGCTTCTCATCCAAGAGGACGGGAAACTCGTTCCCTTGAGCATATTTGACCATGAAAAGTGACTCCTTCCACTTGGTCCATTCGCATTGGGACTGCAACCAGCCCAAGCCAAGGACTGCGTCGAAGGGACACTTGTCAAGGACATAGAAGTTCAGTTCATGGGTGGCTATCTTGTCCTTGTCAAAGGTAATGCGCACACCTTTGACTACATGCGTAGATGAGACAACTTCCTGGTTGCCTACTCGAGTTCGGCAAGGGTTCTACAGAGCCACTTGCTTCATCCCCAAGCCCACTTTGCGTATCCCCTGTGGTAACATAAAATTAGTTGTTGCACCACAATCAATCAAGACACGGAGATAGCGGAGGTTTATGAGAAGCTTAAAGAAGATCAACTTCACTGTCCCTTGAGCACGCTGATGTTTCATCTCAGCCCAATGCTCTAAGTGATAGTGGAAGTCAACCGTCGCAGACACCTCCCAAGGCTCAACATACAACGCATGACAGGCTTCAGCCTCGGAATCAGCAGATGACGGGACTTCAAAAGAGGACTGCTGATCTTCATCATATTCAGTCTCCCTTGCCGTAGAGGGTGTTGAGGCCAACTCTATGCCCGATTCTGGTTTCTATGCAGCCTGTAGCAATCTTGTACTTTATGGTTCGTTTTCAAGAAATGCGGGCAACCTCCCTTATTCATTCTGGCCTTTTATTCAGCCTCACTGATCCGGAGGTCTACCCAAGGTTTAGTAGTTGCATCCTCCGGTTTGGTTGGGATTTTGGGTCCCTTTGGAAGTGCGACGAAGCTCCTTACCGAATTCCTATTTTGGCTCCCCTTCCCATGGGCAGTCTTTTTAAAGGCACACAATTTATCATCATCATTATTTATGTCAACTTCTTGAGTTGAAGAGCAGGTTGTATCAGCATCCTGCTCTTGGCCATCGCCAAGAGTGGGGTCGTCTGCTTCGGCCTCCCCTTCCCCTTCCAGCAAGTCAAGCGAAGCTAAGCGATTGCTGCCACGAAATTGCCCACGAACGAAGGTCTTTTTGCTGCTTGCTGCGGTAAGGAGGTCTCCTGCCTCCAAACTACATCCTTCATTAAAGAGAACCAGTCAGTATAACCGAAAAAATTCCTGCCTAGGCTCTTAGTCAAGTGAGTGGGAACCGTACCTTTAACTACATCCTAGCATGATTGTGCAGTCAACTCCAATCCTAGCATTGCAAAGAGCTTGCTGACATGCAATTGCAATTTATGCATGGTGCCCTGCCACTTGTTGCGCTTGAGTTCATCAAGTTGTATCCTTACCCTTGCAACAGCATGCGGGTCCTTGTATTGTGCAACGAGTATGTCCTCCAGAGTGGTGACCGGTGTGACTTTAAGCCACTCAGATAGGTTGATCTTTGCGTACCCAGCTTGCATGGCTTGGACTTCAAGGAAGCCCCTTACGACAGACTCGACGTTGGTTCCCAGGATCAAGGACTGGCTTACTCTTTGAGTGACTTTTACTTCAAAGTAAGCTCTCATGGAGCTGATCCAACACTCAAAAGTCCTCCTTGTCGTCATACTTAGACGGTATCATCACCGCCTTCCTGTCCATGTATGGACTGCCATAGTTGGGTCCAACTATTGCTGTTGGATCCGATCCCAGGGCTGCGTCAGTTGCAGAACTTCCTGCACTGCCGCTTGTAACGGCAATGGGAACTGCACCCGTTGCAGGTCCTGGCTGAATCACCACACTCATCGAAGAAGACTGAGAAGAAGGAGAGAGATGGAGGGGTGCAAAGTTAGAACGAGGAAGAGAACTTGAGAGTGGGGTCTGATGCATGGCTGCCATTTGCTGGATCTGATCGCGTTGCTCTTTGGCCATGTCTACCATTTGAGTATGCATCTTACTCATTTCCTCGAGCAATTGGGACTTCACACTTGGAAGTTCGCTGAGCAAGTGGTAATCAACAAGAGCACGTACATACACAACCAGATCTTTCTTAAGGTTTACATCAGATACATTCGGAACCGTTTGAAAAATGGCGTCAAGTTCATCGGCGGCTGTTTTCCGCTTTTCCTCTTCCGCCTTCTCCTCCTCAACCAACTCTTTCTGATAGAGGGCCTCATACAGCGGTTTATCATTCTCATTCGCTGCATCCATGCGGGCCTTTAACATATCTGAAAATTTGGTTGGTGCCATGTTGGAACCACCAGTCGGTTACCATGGCTTTTGTTGCCCTTTTCTCTTGTTCGCGCGTCTAAACGGTGTCGGGCGCATCGGTCCGGCACCGCATGGGGGCAGCGCGGGACCCTCCCGGCCGCGTCACGCAGGAGTTGGTTTTTAAAACCCTTCGTCGCAATATACATGGAGCTTCCACAAGCCGCTCCGGCCGGGTGCGCCAGCCATACCTCTCGCGAGCCCCTACGACAGGATAGGGCCTACGCGAGGCACGACTTACCTACACCTTACGGGAGCTGTCACCTCCCTTCGGTGGGCGTATCCCCGCCGAGCTACCAGTCCACAGTACGAGAGCTAATCAGTTGCAATCGCAGAGGCGGACCAGCCGAGGGCGTTTCTCGTTCGCTGTAGCATAGGGGGCACGTGCGGTAATACGCCTCTATCGGACCCACACGCGAACCGACATCTTGGGGGGGCTGAGGTCCCAAGCGCGACTCATCGTCGGTCGACTAGGACGCATCCCACACACCACGCGCACTCCACTTTGAACACTCATACACACAAAACAACATATATACGAAACGACACAATACCAACAACGCGACAACGCTCCTAGCCCCTCGGCAGCCAACCCATAACTTTCCAATGCGGAAATCGGATAAGCGTCGCGCGCTGAACTTAGTATAAAACCGCGCGGACGCAGGGCATATTCATATCGACTTGCAATGCAGGAATACACAATCAGTCGCAACGATGGCGTACTATGTAGTGCCCATAATCAAGTGGTCCCTCGTGGATTCGAGTACCGCTTATGACACTCAAGTGTCAGACTTGAAGTGTCGTGAGGGCCTAACCCTTCACGACATTGCACGGCTGAAGGAATAGTCGTGCAGCCGCCGAGGCACCTCAGGCTCTCGACCTGAGTGTCACGGTAGGCAAATCAAATAGGCCCTTCGCGAGGGAAAACCCCTCCCCTGCAGAGCCTAGGGCTTGGGATGTCCTGGACAAGGACCTCGAATCCCGGCCAAGGACCAAACGTCCGACTAAGAAAATCATCAAAAAACAAGAGACAAGAATAAAAGGGGAGACCTCCCTTAAGTCCCTCAGTCTCAGCTTCTGAGTGGGCTCCAATGTGGGGGCTCTTCAACCCACGCAAACATTCATCCCAAGTATACCCATGCATACATATATAAGAGTTAAATATGTGACGATCATTTTTTTTATGGTCTCACTGGGGTCTCTCACGATAATACGTATATGTGTGATCGCAGGCAACCGAATCCAGAATCTGATTCACAGCACATACCTGCCATCACATCAACAAACCAAATCAACAGCCCACACACTACACGGAGTCCACCCCAACCACCATCGACATTCATACCCCTTTGCTTTAGCCATGCAAGCCCCAAAACCTCCTGTCCAACCAACCTTAATTAAATACTCAGCACCTTTGCCAAATGGCCATTCAATAAAAGTCTGGGTGAAACCTTAATAAAACAACGAAATCACCAGGGCTAAAGCCTTTTAGGTTGAGTGTAGAGGGAGAGTTGAAATTGAGTCGTAGACCGACGAATCGGCAACCGACCTGTTATCAGTGATGACAGAAGGTGATACTCAAGGGATCAAGCTGAGTCTAGTCCTGAACTTGAATCAAATGATCAAGAAGACCTGCAGCACACGGCAGGTCAACCCCCAAGCTAAGATCATAGGTGTATGGAGAACACAACTCCATGACACATCCTCACCCAAAATTCTCTTATAAGCTAGACCTAAGTCTACCTTTAGGTCAGTGCTTAAGCTGAAGGTAGACCAACTGCAAAGTCTCCCCTATTCTGGGTGGATCGCCTGAATCACCTATCAAAATATAATCTATCTCCTCTAAACTAAGAAAATTTTGACAGCGCTTATATAAGCCAAGATATGGGAGCAGAAATAATCTCTAACTCCTGGAAAGTCAAATTCTGTCTATCTCTCTGAATTAGTAGAAATTTTGGCAGCACTCCCTTTAGAAAGGGAGACTTCCCAAATTTATACTAAGTCAGATATGAAAGCAGAATTAATCTTTAACTCGACGAAGTCAAATTCTGTCTAACTCTCTGAATTAGTAGAAATTTGGGCAGCACTCCCTTTAGAAAAGGAGACTTCCCAGATTTATACTAAGTCAGATGCGAACTCGAACAACAGCTCGAGCTCAACTTTTAGACTGAATTTAACTAACTCCTTAATTTTGCAGAAATTTCGGCAACACTCCCTCTAGAAAAGTGTTATTCCAAAATTTATACAAGGCTAAGTTCAGAATTTTGAGAATAACTTTGACTTCTCAAAGTCCAATTTTGTCCAACTCCCTAAATTAGTAAAAATTTGGGCAGCATTCCCTCTAGAAAAGGAGACTTTCCAGATTTATACTAATCCATATATGGAAAAGACAAGCTGAACTCTGACAAGCCAAAAGTTGATTGACTTCTTGGATTTGTAGAAATTTCGGCAGCGCTTCCCGTAGGAAAAGTAGCTTGCCAAGATTTATACAAAGCCAAGAATAAGAAAAGATCTAAGAAAATGCAGGAATTAACCTTAACTTTTATGGCTCTAGCACGTGGCGAGCAACTACAGCAACTACCTATAGTAATGAAACTTAAACAAACTAGCCATCCTATCCAGTCACATGTAAACCAAATCACCGATGTAAGTACTCTCACTACCCGAAGTTTATTCCATATAGATAGTTCATGAATCTTCAAGTTCTTGAATCCTTATACCCATCTTACATAAGACATAGAGCTGGACCATTCGCCATGGAAACAATGCCCAGCTTGTCTTTATGATATACACGAACAGGTTGCACAACTACTTATTTCTTCTTTTGGGTAGATGACTAGGTCATTCGCCATGGAAACAATGCCTTGCCGCCCTGAGCTGTTAAATATCCAAGGATTTAGTATTTCTCTGACTTTGTTTTCAAAAGAAAAAGCAAATATGGGCAGGGACTGAACCATTCACAGTAGAAACAATGTTCAGCTTGCCCAAACTATTTCCATTTATACTTTGTATTTCCCTTTTTCCCTTCTTAATGATATGGCTTAACGCTGGACCATTCASAGTAGAAACAATGCCCARCTGYCAGTTCACATGCAAATATACATAAAATACTTTCCCTTTATACTCAGTTTAACTTATGTGTGTGGTTTTCAGGCTAAATCATTCACCATGGAAACAATGCTTAGCCTTAGACCAGAAATCCTCCCTCAGAATAAACAAGAACTTAAACTCCTTCAATCAGGCAAACCCCCAGAGTTAACTAGAGCAACCAGGCCATTCACCATGGAAACAATGGCTGGTTCCCCAGAAAACAACTAAATAAACACAGCAACCAGGCCATTCACCTTGGAAACAATGCCTGGTCCTTCAGAAAACAGTCCAAATAAACATAGCCCTGAGCCATTCACAGTAGAAACAATGCTCAGGCTTTGGTTGACCCGGTCAAACGCATGCAGTCTACCTTCCTTCCACTTTCCCCCAATTCATCCTTAGTCTGCTTGCAATCAGAACAAAATAGAAACTTAGGCTTCACTCTCACACATTCTTTCTAGTTAGTCTGATTAGGTCCTGAAGAGAAAGCGAAAAACCATACGGACAAACGCATGCATACAACAATCATACTGCAGGGAGATAGGCAAACATGGGTAGTAGTGGATTATACAGGTGGAAGTGGTTTACCTGATGATTTCCTGCCTCCAGAACCTCGCCTAGGTTCCGGCAGAGCTCCCGCAATCGGTGGGTGGACTCCCCACAGAGTCTTGACGCGGTCCTACGGGTTGCAATCCCGCCTGCCGCCTTCCTCTCAGATCAGGACCAGACTTAGAGAAAGAAGGATAGAAGTAGAAAATTTGAGACCCTCAGATACACGAAGGGTGCTCTCGGACTCACTGGAGAGGGCCTTGTTATCTTGGTTCGCCTGAGGGCCCCACAATGATGGCCAACTTGTGACAGCTTGGTCAAAATTGCAGTCAAACCGCCGAAGTCGAACACCTAACGACTCTCCAGTTCGCAGCAATAACCCCCTTCACCACTACTCCACCATGCTGCTACAGCAGCCTTTCCCCCGTGGTCTAACAACAGTCACTTAACGCTAGACAACCGTACTCAAACAACGCACACCCGTGTGCACTGTTTCGAAGTATAAAGGTATACAGCGAATTGTGCAGCGAAGTGCAGTGAAAACACAGGAAACGCAGCAACACACAACAGTTAACTCCGTCGTTCCAACCCCAGCACAGCAATCCGCGATAAGCTCCGCAACCATTGTAACAGAAACACAACTGAGGCGAACAATGGAGCACACCGTGACAGCAATAGAGAGGCGAAAGATGCTGCAACAGCCAAGATGCACGGTAACAAGCGGCACCTCAGACTCGCAGCCCCAGCAACCGCCAGAAAGCTTAGTGGTAAGTACTACCTAAACAAGTCCGTTGCTGTGAATAAGGTTCAAGGCCTTGCAACACAACCTGCTGCTGTGACACACGACCCGTCCTCCTCCGTAGACGCCCGAAGCAAGTAAGTATCCTTCCTGCCCGAACTCCTTCTCCTCCTTCGGCCGACGGTACGAGCAGCACTGCGACTAGCAGGTAATCCTCTTTTATGCCCTTACTTGCAATGCACCTGGCCAGTGGTGCGGCTAAGTTCGTACTCCTACCTCAGTATGGCTGCATCTGCCTCCGACCTCATGCCTCCAACTAACCCAATCCCGTTTCCTCTACCCCGCTTTCGTGCGCCCGCTATCCCCCTTCTGAGTATGGATTATTTCGCCCGCTGGCTCATGAGCCACCCGTACCAGCAGCGCCAGCTTCTCCGAGGTGAGACCGTGAGGGTGACGAAGACGAGCCGGAACACTCGGATCAATTGGCGGGAATCATTCGCGATCACTCCATGTAAGCGGATCGCATCGCGCAACAACAACCCCACCTCCCGTCTCTACGTACCAGGTAAGCCTCTCAACATCGTGTCAAACCCCACAGTACTTCCACCAATAGGATGAGCAAAGTCGGAATGAATCTTCCGGTAGGACGCGGGTAGATCCACCCCCCTTTCCTTCCTTCGACCAACCAGCGCACCCCATTTTACTACTAACTCCAAACTTACTTACTCTTCCCCCTATCTAACCCCATCATTGAAATCATCCGGGGCCAACCCCCCAGGAACAACTCTCCCCTCCTCCGAATCCGCTTGGAATTGAGAGGGCTATGCCCATTCTCTCCCTTTCCTTCCATACCTCCGCCGTAGCTTTAGCGCACCGATTTTTCTACTAACCCACTATTATACCGACTCTCTGTTCAAACTAACACTACCATCGGTTTCGTCATGCCGAAAAACCCCCATTTTGCAACTTCCTCCGCCCATTTTTGTCAAGCAACGGGGGAGTTATCCCCTTCTTGTTTTGTTCCCCACTCCCCCCATCCGCCATAGCCTCCGCGCAACTTACCTCCTTTCTAGCTCCCTAACCACTAACTCCCTTCTAAAACTAACACCGCCATCAGGGTCGCCCTACCCAAAAACCGTGACCTCTACCTTTGTTTCGCCCGATTCCATCAAGAATCGGGTGAATTATTCGTTCTTCCTACTTCCCTTCTTCCACCATCTCCGTGCATGTACCTGGCGCACATATGCGCCCAAGTTCATCCTCCGAAAGCACCCGGCCTTCCGCTCGCTCGCTCTGCCACCGCTACTGCCCAGCGCTGCGCCCGCTCCTCTGATACCCCGTAACTGTTGCCTTGCCTTGCCGCCTTCCGCCCGACACTCGTTCCCCTACAGCATCTCCCCTACTGTCGAATGTACCCGGGCGCATAACCGCGTCGGGTTCACCCCCTTATATGCACCCGAACTCAGCGCTCGCTGCCTACCGCGCCCGCTGCTGCCTACTCCGCTTACTGCTGCCTACTAATTCACTAACTGATTATCAAAACTAACTCTACAGTCGGACTCGCCTGCTATTGGAATGGCAGAACGCCCTTCTCTTCGCCCGTTCTCACCTCGAAGCGAGCGCGCTGTCTAATCTCCCTCCCGCCATATCCAGTTTTCGTCATGGCACCCGGGCACGGCCTTTCCCCTCTCCTGCGTGTGCACCCGGTGCACTCATACGGCCAGGTTCGTCCACACTTCCCCTTAACTTCCTGCCTGCTGCCTCTCCGCCTGGGCTCACCACGCTAAGTGCTCGTCACCCCGCGGCAGCGCGGCGCTACCTGGCCAGCCCCGCTGTCTGCTGCTCGCTCCGCTATCCGCCTCTTTTTTTTTTTTTTTTTTTTTTTTGCACGTATCCGGCGCACTTTCCCATCCAGGTACATTCCCCTCCCTCATCCCTTCACTCCACTTACCACTGCAGGCGCCCGTCACCCCGCTCCCTCGGCTCGCTACTCTGCGCTCTCCGACCACCCCTTCGGCTTCGCTACCTGTCGCCCCGACCTCCGTTAGTCACCATTGTCCTCGTCACTTCCTTCCTCGACACTTCTCCGACTTTCCTCACCTCGTCGTCTTCAACGCTTAGGCTGTGTTCGAATGTGATCGGCCTCTGCGGCTGCGCAGTATAGCCGCCCGACCGGTCTCCACCCCCTTTGCTGTACTCACCTCGATTCTGCGGCCGCCTCGTCGGTCTCACTCCGCCCCGACAACACCCCACAGTGGCCCCTTCTGCCGGCCTTGTCTCAACACCGCCCCCCGACTATGGTCGGAAGGTACCTTTCCCATGGGCGAACTCAGCGCCCGCTACCCAGATCAGCGCTGACCGCCACTGTGCGGATCGGTAGAATAGGGAGACGGCCCCGACAGCTCCAGCTATCCTTCAGGAAACCCCGGAGGGAACTAGCTGCTAGAGGGTTCGATTAGTTTTCGCCCCTATACCCAAGTCCGTCAACCGAGCCTCACAGAAGCATATTTGTGTGCCCTGGCTGTAGTCCCCGGGCCTACTCCGCCCTGGCGTAGTTCACCTCTACCAGGTCCCAAGGGCATGCTCACACTCAAACCTCTCACAGCAAACCGCAGGCGGCGGGCGGTACACCTGCAGACATGCCCACGTCAGTTTCTTTCCGCCTCGTGGGCTAATCACCCACCTGCTCGCACGTACGTTAAGCTCCTCGGTCCGCGCGCTACAGCTGGGCGGGGTGAAAAGAGAGAAAGAAAAATAAAAGCGGAATACTGATGCCAATTACAAGATCCCCTTGAGCCTAATCCAACCGGCACCCTCAAAGTACAGCAAAACAAACTACAAGTACCATCATACAACAATGGAGAATTAAGTGGTGCATAAGGTGCAGGTCAAGCGTTCGATTGTGTGGCATCAGTCTGACAAAGCATCTCAGTCAAGAACCCCTCGGCAACGAGGGCTCTAATCAAAGAAGAAGAATACCGTATCCCAGACAAAACAGAGTGCGACACAGTGTCAACAGATTTGGGTCTAAGGGGCCCTTCTTGTTTGGGTTCGGTCCCATTGGGTCCCAATGGGTCCCAAGTAGGTCGCGACCAAGTCCCAACCAAGGAGAGTACCTCAAGGTCCTGCTTTTTGCCTCAACCGTACTGAAAAACGAATTTCATCTTCAAGACAGAACCCACAGACTACATCCAATCACAGATGAAAAGATAAAGCACCGTAGAAAGATATGACTTTCAAAGCAAGATACCTCATTTCTACATCGAGAAGGTTAGTAAGTAGTAAGCACACCAATGCACACAACCAAGACTTCAGAGGAGTAGGAAAGAGACCCAGAAGTACCCCAACAGGACAAACAATACCATGCAAGCATACATGGGCGACCCTTAGGTGCACGACACTTACCTGAGTGGTCCGGACTCTGAGATGAAGTATAACTCACCCCCCTTCCTCATGTGGTCTTCCTAACCCTATTCGCTACCTCTACACTAGTGTCCTATCATGTAGGAGGGTCCCACTTCCAACACCAATGTGCAACGCCGGATCCCCCGCCGATGCTGAAGAACAAAGTAGTAACTTGCAGTCCGTAGATGCGGAATGGCTACTTCCCTCAAGATTGCCTACTTGAGGGAAGCCCTCAAGTCACCAAGTGTCTCCCTTAGGTCAGATTCCAAGTGCGAGTGCCTCTCACTGTCGCCTCTCTCAACTTGTCGCATGAAGTCCTCTTGATGTGTCTCGCCACCGCATTCTTACTCTCAAACAACCTGGTCAGGTTCAATGCCGCCCTAGCATGACCTAACCAAGTGGGGGCAGCTTCCCTCAGCCAAGCTGCCCCACTTCCCACTTCGGACCAACCCTAACCCTAAGTGGTTAGCCCTTACCACTTAGGTTAGGGTTAGGGTGGATAAGTCAACTCTCACCAGCAAGTAGAATCCGCTTCGATACCAATGTTATGATCCTTGCCAATTTCGAGATACAAATTCATCAGATAGTAGAATGCCGTCCAACTGCAGAAAGAAATGAACAAACTTGAGAGGAGAGAGAGGGTAAGAAGAGGAAGAAGAAGAAAGAAAGAAGAAGAAGATGATGTACACCAGCATAGACAAATGACAAAGCTCTTCTTCTTCGCCCAACACTCTCCTCCTCCTTTACTCCTCCTCTCTTATTCATACAAGAAATAATAGTACAATGTTGAATGGCTGATCCAGAATCATGTCCGAGTTCCTCTTCTACTGCAGGTATCACTGGAGGTCCACCATAGCCATGGCCACCTCCCTCACTTTTCACTCTCATAGGCCGAGGGTATGGCGGACTACTGGGCCTTGCCCTGATGTCCAAAGGACAACCCAAAGCAGCTATGGTGGCTCCAGCTCAGGCCGCCATGCCTGACTCTGCCTCAAAGCTTCTTGGTGTGGCTCTACCCCCGATGGGGTCTTCCTGCTGCAGCGCCCACCAAGGTGATGAAGATGGCTGCCACCATAGCCAGGTAAGTACCTCTGGCGCTCCCCCTTCCCCCTGCTCTTCTTCCTCCTCCGTGTCCTTGCTTCTTCTCCAGCAGCGCTCCAACCAGTGTGTCGCCAAACTTGCACACCGACAATGAAGCTGGGCTCTTCGCCCGACCTGGAGATATAGCGGCCTGCTTGCCTTGGGCGGTGACTTCCAGGCCGCTCGGCCTTCCCAGCAACCGGTACCTCCTCCCTTTCGGAGGGAATCATCATTGCAGACTCTGATATTGCTCGTACAGGCCCTAGACTCAGACTGGCTGGACTGGTACCCGCCTAGACCTAGCCTACAACTACTGGGCCTCTCAAAATGCCACTTTTGTCTTCTTCTGCTCGGCCTCCAGTACCCGCACATCTACCTCTTCAGGGTGCGGTACCGGCCTACCTGCTACTTGAGTGTTTTCCCCCCCCTACAATCCCTCAATGTCACGGCCACAGGTAAGTACCGGCCCTGAGGGCCCAATGAACGGACAAGTACCCTTGCGGGTCACACACACACTCAAGCCAACCAGCACTCAGACAGACATGCAGACCAGCAAGCATGCACACACACACACAGACATGCAGAACTTAGTGGCAAGCGGGAAACTCAGCAAGGCATTCAGTCCGTGATCAAAACTCAGAAATCAGCTCTGTCTCAGTCCGTGTTTGGTCGGGTCATCACAAGAAAGTAAAAAATCAGCTGTGTGTCTCAGTCCGTGTTTGGTCGGGTCATCACAAGAAAGTAAAAGAAGAAGAAGGAAGAAAGAAGCCGACCACAAGAAGAAGAAGAAGAAGAAGAAGAAGAAGATAAAGAGTTCGCGCCCAGAAGAAGAAGATGAAGTCAGAAGAAGAAGATGAAGTCAGAAGAAGAAGAAGAAGAAGAACATAAGGAAAAAAGGGAAGAAGACGAAGAAGAAGTATTTGAATCCAGATGCAATAAGATGAACAGACTATAATAATTCAGGATTACGTGGGGCCTGGCAGTTCCCTGATAATATCTCAAGGCCATCGCCTTCATTAGGGGGGAAATGGAAAAGAGAAAGACCGAAGAAGAAGAAGAAGCTGAGTAAGATGTGTTGAAAGTTCATACCATGGCTATAGTAAGGTCCAGACCTCCAGATTTGACCCGGACCAAGGAATGCCCTAAAAAATATTACCATTTCCGTCTCCATTCTTTTCTTGAAATCAGTTGCAAATTTTCAAACGAACCTCGGCCAAAAAGAGTTAACACTCGAATGCTGCACAACCATTACTGTTTCCAACTTTCCAGAACTTCTTTAATGTTTGAAAATTTCAGTACAATGCTAGGCTACTTGGGTTGCCCGGCTGTGGAGCACGGCCGTGCACACACCGCGGGCTAATCACCCGGGGGTCACCTGGATGGGGCACCCCATGCAGGCAACTTTTTTTTTTTTTTTTTTTTTTGAAAGGTGGGGCACCTCTGTGCGCCCACTTGGATCTGGGATGATTTTCGTTTATAAAACGCTTTCGGGTTTCGCCCAAACCAGACTCAAACAAACTCCGAACGGCCGGAAAACAGACCCAAAATGGACTCAAACACACTCAAAAGAGTCAAAAAACAGGTTGAAAACAGAATCACAGGGGCTCAAATGCAAATGGACCTGTAGACTAAAACGGACTCAAAAGAGACTCGAACAGACCAAAATAGACAAACTCCGAACGGTCGGAAAACAGACCCAAAACGGACTCAAACACACTCGAAAGAGTCAAAAAACAGGTTGAAAACAGAATCACAGGGGCTCAAATGCAAATGGACCTGTAGACTAAAACGGACTCAAAAGAGACTCAAACAGACCAAAATAGACAAACTCCGAACGGTCGGAAAACAGACCCAAAACGGACTCAAACACACTCGAAAGAGTCAAAAAACAGGTTGAAAACAGAATCACAGGGGCTCAAATGCAAACGGACCTGTAGACTAAAACGGACTCAAAAGAGACTCAAACAGACCAAAACAGTCCCATAACAGAATCAAAACTCACGACCAGTATGGATCCAGTTTTTATAACACCTCCAAGGGTTGTAGTGGTTACGATACTTTCCTCCTGTGCAGAAGGGTGCCGGTTCGAGGCCGTCCGTGTACAGCAGGGCATGATGCTGTAATCACTCATAACACGACTAGACGGACTCAAACAGACCTGCAGACTCAGAACAAACTCAAAACAGAACCAGACAGACTCGAACGGGTGTACAGACTCAAGCAGACTGAAAACAGACTTGAACAGACTAAGGAGTCAAAACAGAATTATTCGCAATGTAATGTTAAGAATCACACGAGCATCGTCGTTACTTCACAAACAGCTTCCCCGAACAACAAAAATAGCAGAATTTTTTTTCTCCAGAACTTCACCGCAGCTCTGGCAGCTCCACCCAGTGTGCACCAGTCTGGACACTGGGTCTGAAAAGGGCCCGTGGCCAAAGGAGCAAAATCCACTTGGGCAGATTTGGCTGCTGGCCCATACGCCTGGGCAAACAGCCTAGATACAATGTTCTGAAACTTGATTCAGACTGAGCTCCAAACATCCGGACGTCAACTCCAGACCACAGACCCACGACTCGAAATATTCCAGTAGTTTCCGTATTTAACGGAATTTTAACCTTTCAGCTGCAAAGTTGCAAACACTACAGATGCTTTTATAATTTTATTCACTATTCAAAAATTTTCCTATTGTAAATGTAAGACAGTAAAAGTATAAATTTAAAATCTTAATAAAAGTTAATATTATATTTCATTTTCGTGTGAAAGTTTTGAAGAAGAAGAGTGCATGAAGTTCAACTTGGAATGCAGGCCAAAAAAAAAAAAGGAGGAATGCAAGCAGGCAGGCAGGCAAGCAGGATAGCTTGGAATGGCTGCTCAGTGCTTACTATACATCAGGTCGATGTTCGAAGACTGAAGACGTCCGATACAGAGAAGATTATTGTGGTCCCTAAGCAAGGATGATGCATGGGTCCTGGAGACCATCTCACGCAGATGTGTACATATCATGCATCATCTTCACACGCAGCGATCAATAGTATCAACCATAGACAAAGGTAGAGGAAAAGGGGACTGAGTTTCACTGCTTATATTATTAGAATTATGAATACAAAGTGTTTCAAAGTTCCCCTGAGTCCAGCGCTCATCAGCGCTACACCAGTCTCTTATCAACTCATCAATATGACTTTCCGTGAATCAGCGCTACTCCTGCAGATAACCTCCAGGTCATCAATGTGGTCACCACTCATCAGCACCACCTTTGCAGCCCACATTCAACTCAGG